>BHFT01029855.1:0-20582 GCA_004320025.1 Laticauda laticaudata | reverse complement strand
TAACAACGGATGGAACATTTTGCTCGTCCGTTGTGTCCGTTTTGCATCCATTGGGCAGTGTGACAGGGCCTTAAGACTGATTTATTGTCTCTCATACACTTATGGTATTGCTCTGAAATTTTTATTCTGTCTTGTATGTTATTGTACCATTGCAGTATTACATTTTTATTGGTTTATCAAAATATAAAATACAAAGAAAAATGAAAATTAAAGGAAAGTAAGGGAGGAAAAAAAGGTGCAAAGGAAAAGGGAAAAAAGAAAGAAAACTCTTTTTAGCACAGCAGAATAACGTTATTACAAATATGTCAACTGTTTACATTTATATGCTAGCAACTTTATATAACAACAAACCTATCTAATAAGCAAAACCCAAAGTAAAAGTTTCATTTTTCCCATCTCAAGCACAACGTCCAGAAGTGGTTTCCAAGTAGCTAAATTGACTGCTTTAATTAAAGAAAATAATACAGCTAACTTTTTATTCTATTTGTAAGTAATCGTATCTTTGCAGTGGTTATGGAACTTGAAATTTCTTTGCTGAAGAGTTCCTTATCTTATTTGGAGATAATAGTTGACTAGTCATCATCTAGCCATCTTCTCCTAGTCTAGGAAGTCAAGATGGTGGCCGTAAGGGTTTGACTGAAGTGCTTCATATTGTGTGGACCATTATTTTGACTTTGATGGCCATAGCTCATGCCTTATGTATTTATTTGAATTTATTAGCTGCCAATTCCAATGAACTCATTAGTTTATTTGTTTTATATTCTGCCTTTATTACTTTATAAAAAATTCAAGAAAGAAAACATACATAATACTCCTTCCTCCTCTTATTTTCCCCACAATAACAACCCTGTGAGGTGAGGTGAGTTGAGAGAAACTCATAGGCCCAATGTCACCCAACTGGCTGTCATGGCTAAGGCAGGACTAGAACTCACAGTCTTCTTGCTTGTGGAAATTTAGCATTCCTTTTTATTTCTTCCACTGCCAAATATTTTAGTTGTGACTACTTAAGCAAGACAACAAAAGTTCAAATTCTCTCAAGAGCTTTAAAAGAAAAGACATTTTATTTAATGCTTATGATATTCATCTATTCCCAAAGGAAGGAAGTAGCCCTGCAACTCATGCTATAGACCAGTGCTGGGATTCAAAATTTTTACTACTGGTTCAGTGAGCATGGCTTGGTGGGCATGGTGTGGCTTGGTGGGTGTGGATTAGTGGGCATGGCAGGGAAAGGTTACTGCAAAATCCCATTCCCTCCCCACCCCATAATAATCTGCTTTCCAGCTCCATTCTCCTGTGAAGGGCAACAAACGAAGACCCAGCCAATCAACTAGGACTCAGGAGGCAAGGAAGAGATGGGGGTAGGACCAGTCAGAGGTGGTATTTGCCAGTTTTCTGACCTACTCAAAATTTCCACTACTGGTTCTCCAAAACTGGTGAGAACCTGCTGAATACCACCTCTGCTATAGACCTAGTAGATGCTTCTAATTATTTCTGATATTTTTAAAAGCTTTATGTTAATGAGTGCACAACCCAGAGTGGGATGGAACCCATTACCGGCTTGTGTAATCTGCTGTTGTTGGGAGGGGAGATGGGAATGATTTTACGATGTCACTTTATTTGATTTTATGAGTTTTATTTTTTTAATTGTGGCTTTATACTGTATGTTGTAAGCTACCTTGAGTCGCCATGGCAAATCGGCAGTAATTCAAATCTAATAAATAAATTAAAAAAAATAAAATGGCTAATAATGAATACAATTTGAGGAACTACTATTTAACTCACAATTTATCTCACTAATTTTCTGAAGTTAAGAAGGAAGTAAAAGGTAGGAGGATCCTACCAGGACAGGAAAGTTGAGCAAAAAGACTTCTGGGAGAGGACAATTGAGAACTTTCCTTCTTTACCTATATGTAGCCCTCCCACAACAAAAATAAAGGGGTACTAGTGAATTCACGTACTACAAAGTTCAAGGAAAAAAAGAAAATGAATATGACATGGCCTAGAGCACTTCTATCATTGTTTTGTATTCTGGTCCTTGCTAAATGCTCTCCACAATTAGTAAAAAGTTGCTCACTTTTATAAGAATTCTATTAGTCTTTTCTTCATTCCTTTTTTATTTTTACTGAGATTATCATCCTGAAATAAACAATTAGTAAACATCATTTCTACTTCTGAACTGAGTCAGTTTTCAAGATTAGTCACTCATACTGAACTGTATGGATATGAATCAATTCAATCTGTTTCTGAAAGACAAGTGGATTCCCCACATTGAATCAAGCTAGTCAATTTAAATCACTGATCAGGCTGAATTATTGATTCGAATCAGATCAGAGTCAATCCATACACTCTGGAACACATTCCTTTGATTGATTCTTGCTATACCTGAAAGAAGCATCTATTACAGGAGAAAATAAAAGATGGATATTATACTTGGTCTGCTTTATAAGTGTTAGGAGTTTTCACAGGGTGCTGAAGTGCTGTTGACCAATAAAAGCCAATTTTCATTGGAGAATCAAGTCAAGTATACAATGCTGGCAAATTCTCCAGAAAAATCTGATGTTCTCCAGAAAAACCAATGGTAACATTATGGTAACTTAATGGTAAAGCCCATGTCACACTGCAACAACAGATGGAAAGAGGATGTAAAATGAAGAGAAACACTTGCCATCCATTGGTTAATGCGATGCTTCCGTTCTGTACTCACTGCCTCCGTTTTTCATCCTCTCTTCATCCTCTCTATCCGTCCAGCATCGCGTCTGACTGACATTTCATCCGCTCAAAAAGTTTTGAGCTGCACAAAATTTTTGATAGTGATAAAGTTATCCAACACGTCCATTTCTGCAATCCGCAATGTATCCGCGTCATCTTGTTATGCGTTACCGCGTAATATGCCGTAGGAATCCGCTGCGCATCCGCAAAACTCACATCGCTCGCAGCGGAAAATGGACACAGGGAGGAAGTGAAACGGATGCGGAATGGACACATAAGCGTTAGTAGCATGGATTGAGAAAGGTATGAAGCGGATGCAGCTCGCATACAAAGCCATTAAAAACGGAAAAAAACGTTTCGCAGAGGGGACGTATCTCGGATGTTTTAGGATGTCCTTGCAGAGCCTAGAGGGATGCAAAAGGACACCGAGCGGAAAACCTGTATTTCACTATAAAACAGGGGGAGGACTCACCTGGATTCTCACTTTTCAGTCCAGCAGCCCTGCGGTGCAGACCTCTTCAGCCTTCATCTGGCATCTTCCTTATTCCACCTTTGCATCCAGTCATCTCCACCATGGATTTCATGCAGCATTTTACTCCTTTTGGTTAGCACATCGTTCATAACAACAGTGCGAAGCCATCTACAGGCTCTTTCACCTTTGTTTCTACGCAAGAAAAGGAGGCGGCCAAGAAGTGTCTGTGTCCGAAGATGGATCACCAGAAGCAACAGAGTAATAGACGTATATAACAAAGCTGATAACAGAGTGAAGGAACGAAAGACATTTCGGCCATTCCAGAACTTCAGGAAGATGCCTCCAGCCTGTTTCATTGAAGTTTGGAAGCAGCTTTAGACCAGGTTGACCAAGCAGAGCACTAACTTCTGCCCAGCCTGACCAATGGGCTTGAAGGGTGGCACTGACTCTGCGGCACCTGGCCTCAGGGGGACCACGTAGAGAGGAGCATGCAGTATGGCTGGAGGGTGCACACACAACACCATCAGCATTGTGGTCAGAGGAAGTGGTGCAGGCCATCATCGAAGAATACCTGAGGAAGCTCCTCCAGTGCCCTCCAATGAAGAAGCTGGAAGAAAGTTGCAGAGCGTGGTATCAGAAGTGGAACTTCCCCCACACCGTTGGAGCATAGATGGCAAGCACGTGGCCTGCAAAGCTCCAGCCAAGTTCAGGGTCCACTTATTTCAAGTTACAAGGGCTTCTTCAGCATCATCCTCTTCGCCATGGTCGATGCTGACTACCAAGTTTCATCTTGCACATTCAAATGCTTTAGGCAACTGCTCATCTTTCAGAATGGCCCAGGTATACAATGCCAGTCACCTCAAAGGAGGGCTGGAGAACGCCTTTGGCATCGGCCAACAGATTCCAGTACTTCTCAACCATTGCAGCATCTGCCGCACAGACCTGTTGAGGAGGATGTGGAACGTTGCTGCATCCTGCAACATCTCATGGCACCCGCTACCCAGTTTTGCAGGACATGGCTCATGGACCTCCAACAAGGCAATGGGGACATGGAGCCTGGGAATGGAGGGCAAGGGCGGAAACCTGATAGACACTGTGGATTGTGCAAGGCCCCAAACAGAGCCTCACGTGAAAGGGAAGAAGCAGCGCAAACCTCCTGAAACAACTGGTGCAACATCCCACAGCTATTTACCCATCCCACAGGTATCCCTGCCATCCCACCAGCTATTACCCCTCCCAAAAGGTATCCCTGCCCCCATCCCACTTACTATCTTAACCCCATCCACAAGCATTTAAAGGTTTAACCATTTCTAAAAAGTTTCCACCCAAGACTTTTATTTGACTAAAATAAATGAAAGCCAGTTGTGGTGAAGCAAAGATAATTTTTTTAATAACAAGCTGTAAAAAGAAAAATGACCCAGTGTCTTAAGCAAAGATTAAGTCAACAGTGTAGCCACCCAGTTTCTGCCACTCTTCTTTTGGTCACTCTGTAGGTGTTGCCAGTCTCAGGGGGAAGGGTCCAGGTACTGTGGAGGATAGCTTGCTGCTGGGAGTGCTGGTCTGAGCGTCATTGGGGTGCTGGCCCCGAGAGGGACAACAGGGGATGGATGAATGATAGGAGGAAGCTTCTCAGAGAGACTGGCTCCAGTCCTGTGATGTTTGAGAGTCCCTTCCTCCATGAGCATGGGTGTCAGTCCCAAATACCGTGACAGATTTTCTGAGGCGCGGGCTTTGGCTGTGGGGTGGAGGAAGGAGAGTGTAGTGGGCTGTCTGGTCTGCAGGTGAGCCGAATTGAGGCGTCGTTGGCAATCTGTGGCGTCGGTGGGCATCAGTGGCATGGGTGGCACCGGTGGCATCACGATGTACCTTGTGCCTGGACTGGAAGGGCTGCCTGTGCGCTGGAGCTCCTGGTAGCCAATAGTCTTATGGTAGGGTGAGGGCCTGTGGGAAGCCTTGAAGGGCAGTGGACATTACCTGGGGTGGAGGGAGCAGGCCTGGATGGTTGGGAGCAGATTCAGCCTGGGTTCTGGAGGGTTGTGAAAGAAGACCGGTGATTCCTGTCCTTTATAAACCTGGTTACTTGTGATTACGACATGTTCATGAGGCGTCTGGTTGACATAGGTGAGGAAGGGCTTTTGCAGTTGGATGATTGGACGTCGTGTGTGTACCAGCTGAGAGAGGAGATCTACGCTGCTTCTGATGGTTGTCCTTGATCTCCAGCAGGACAGTGTTGGCTCTCTGCCGCCTCCGGTCTTTGCCTCTCTGCCTTTCTGTGGAGGTGGAAGCTGGGGGGTGGGATGTGGGTTGGCCTCTTGTGGAAGTGCCCTTCTCTCTTGCTTCCCACTGCATCAGGGGGGCTCCTCCATGTGCTCTGCCACAGGTAGTGCAGCTGTTGGGGTTCTCATCGTGGCACGCTCCCAGATACCTTGCCTGGACAAGAAGCTGACTCTTGGCCAGAAGAGGACTGGCTACTCAGCGGGCTGCCTGAGGGAGAGGGTTGTTCAGAGGGGCTGCTCCTTGGTGTGGATCTCACCCTCCAGAAAGCTTGCACTTGGCACATACACGCATGTCTCCCGGTCTGTCAGCTTGACCGTTGGCCTGGCCAGATTTCTTGAGGTGCAGCTTCCTGTTACAGGTGTGCATGTGCTTCTACCAGCTGAGGAACATCTCTGAAGTGTAAGCCTAGGCTCTCCACCTTCTCTCTCCAAGCAGCTGCTTCCTTTTGGTGTCTCGATAGCAGCCTGTGTCCCTTCCGCCAAGATAACTCGTTCTCCCTCAGCCCATTCCAGCACCTCATCCTTCAATGTTCCTCCTTCAATGGTGGTTATTGTCTCCTTCTCCCGTTCATTTCGTATGTCCTCTTCCTCCCTCTGGCAGGGCCATATTGGGGTCTCATCAGAGGGCTTCGAGGTTGTAGGGGCTGCTTCCTCCACACCATCACGACCACCACCACCACAAGCAGCAGCAGCAGCACCAGCAAGTGCAGCAGCAGCACCAGCAGCCAGCAGCACCAGCAGCACAGGATCAGCAAGAGGCAGAGTAAGCACCAGCAGCGCCAGCGAGGACCAGCAGGGACCAGGAATCAGCAGACAGCAGAGTACGCACCAGCAGCACCAGCAAGGACACCAGGGCATCAGCAGGACCATCAGGACCAGGAGCCGGTGCCAGCAGAGTAAGCATAGCAGAAAGCCACCAGCACTAGGAGCAGTGCCAGCAGTAGTAAGCACCAGCAGAAAGCACCCAGCGCCCGCAGAAGCAGCGCCAGCAGAAGCTCCCAGCAATTCAGAGAAGAGTCAAGCCTCCAGCAGCAAGAAGTCCCAGCAGAAGCAGAGTCAGCAACAGAGGTGGGATGGGTGCTCCTGTTCCCTCTTGCCAGGGCTGGCAAGCAGATGGCAGAGGCTTTCTTCTCTCCCCATGGTTGTTGGCTTGCTGGCTGGCTGCGCTGGCTGGGCTGGAGCCTGTGTCTGGCAGCAGGTCTTTCCTCTGGAATGGTTGACCTGCTTGGCAGCTGCTTCTCTTTATATGCGGGGGATGATGCAAATTGCATCCTCCCCGCATGCGCAGTAAATGCTCTGCATCCGCGTTCATCCGCTCGGCATCCGCTTCTGCATCCACTCTTTCCGTTGGCGCACCGCTTTGCTGTGCTCCCCCGGAAGCCCTGTGGATATGCATCCGCTCCATACCGCTTCATGCCACTAGGCTTCGCGTGGAGCATTCCCTTTTTCATTCCTGGCTATGTCCTCCCCCATCCGTTCTTTCCGTTTGTTTGTCCGCTCTGGTTTATGCAAATCCGGGCACTTTTGAGGAGGCGGATAACAACGGATGGAACATTTTCTCATCCGCTGTGTCCTTTTTACATATGTTTTGCATCCGTCGGCCAATGTGACAGGCCCTTAACATTAAGGTATTGAAAGCAATACTTTCTAAGCAGGGGGTGTCAAATTGGATTTCTTCAAGGGCCAGATCAGCACTGAAATTCTCTGTGGGACAGCCAGGGGGAGAATGGGACAGATGCCTACTGCAGCACCCTACCAGCCAAAATGTGGTGCAGGGGATGCATACAGGCATCTTTGCCTCATTTTCAGCCTGGGTGGCCTCCTGCAGCACTTTAATGGCCAAAAACAGTCCCCCATGCCCTTTACTTACCCACACTCTGTCCCCCATGACCTTTTTTTGCCTGGACGGCCTCCTGCAGCAGTGTGCTGGCCAAAACAGGGTGACCCCCCCCCCCATGGCCCATTTTGCCAGAGGTACCGAGGGCTGGTCCTTTGACATTTCTAAGCCAGCCCTGTGGGACAGATTTAAGCACCCCATAGGCCAGATTCAGCACTCAGGCCTTGAGTTTGACACCCCAGTTCTAAGCTAAGTTGTTTTCTAAGAAAGCACAAGGAGTTTCAAAAAGAAAACACATGTGTGCAAGAGTTCTTCAAACATACATAACGAATGCCTGCAAGTTATTTTCATATAGCAGTGAGTGTTGCTGACAGGAAATAAAGGCTTCCATGATTACTACTATAAAAGAATTGCTGGGTCAGACCATTTGTCTATTTAACCCAGGATTACAGAGTTTATTCTCAATTTTGGCAGCTACATCTCCATCACTTGCAATGTGATCTTTTTAATTGGGATACTGGGTTTGGAACTAGGACTTCCTTTATGCAGAACATACATTTCACCACTGAATTGTATACCATATCATGTTGTTTGAAGCTAAAAAGAGACCTTCTAGATCAGACCAAAGGATCATCATCTCCAGGAATTGTTATATACTGGATAAGGGTACTCCAGGGTAACCAGATGTTTTTGATTAGAAGTCCCTTCATCATTCATCATGTGGCTATGGCTGACAGAAGTTAGAGTTGAAAACATACTGAGTGATCCAGTTTGGAGGAAGTTGGACTGTCAGAAAGTGATTTTTCAGAATCATAGACAAGATCTTTCCAAGTTGAACTCTAAGCCTTTTGCATACCAAGCATTCTCGTGCTAACTTACAGGTTCTCTCTGATTCACAAAAGAAAATACACCCATGTCACTCACATTAAGTACAAAGGGAAAATAAAAGTCTTCAACTATTATACTTTATCCCCATTTTTCACATGCATACACATACTCAAACACATAAAATTTCATCAGGACCAGTAAGGAGGTTAACTCCATAGTGGAATCCCATGTTCCTCCATAATGGAACATGGAACTCTGCTCCTCAAAAATGATTTTCCAAACTTTGAGCATAAAGAACTTTTTCTTGGTTCAAGCTATATCTTCAAATCACTTTCAGTGGACCAAGTCCATTCAATTTTAGATTAAGCCAACTCTGGTTCTTGTCATGAATCATTTTTGTCTCGTCCTTTAAACAAAAGTGGAAGCTTTTCCAAAACCAACACTGAATTCCAGTATCCAAGCCAGTTGTTAATGCTTTGCAGGGTATATTGGATCATTTCCTTTAGCGGGAGTTATTTTCTGAGGATAGTTTTTAACCTCAAATTGTTCCCTGAAGTCTTGATCAGCTGAGTGGTCCTGTAATGGGGTTCAAATGTAAGAATTAAACTACCCAGTCTCCTGGAAGCTATCTCAAAAATTGCTAGCACAAATGGGCAAATTTTCCATCTTATAAAGGTAACTCTCCCTCTCATGAGTATATCTTTTGTTCCTTGAATTCTCTTTTTGCTTTCCATTTGTGGGAGCAGAATTAAATCCAGCAAACTGAGAGATTCCTTGCAGGAGATTGTATAATTCCCACCTGACTTTCCCAGGCTAGAATTCCATGTTTCTGGCTTCCCAGCTGTTTCACTTTTCCTTCCCCCAACTTTTCAGATCTTTCACAATGGCCATCAGTCATACCTATCAGATGTCTGTGGAGATCATTCTGAAATGGTACATTTACTGTTTTGTTGCAGTCCATTCGAGCAAAAAGCAGCCAAAAGCAGTATATGTAGTTTTCAAGTTTTAGAGATAGGTTTTTATATAAGTTTGGGAGCTTTTTGTTCCACAGTCAGTTCACACACCTGAATTTCTATCCATCCAATTTGATCCAATAGATAAGAAATGCTGTAGATCAGAGATGGTATTCAGCAGGTTGTGACCAGTTCTGGAGAACCAGTAGCAAAAATTTTTTAATAGTTTGGAGAACCAGCAAATACCACCTCTGACTGGCCCCACCCCCATCTATTCTCTGCCTCTCGAGTCCCAGCTGATTGGCTGGGTCTTCTTTTGTTGCCCTGCACAGGAGAACAGAGTTGGAAAGCAGGTTAGTGGGGTGGGGAGGGAATGGGGATTTTGCAGTATCCTTCCCCTGCCACGCCCACCAAGCCACATCCACAGTAAATGTAGTAAAAAAATTTAAATCCCACCACTGCTGTAGATCCCATCAGTTAAAAAGTGTTGATTTGTAGGAACTAGAAGAGGGGTATTTTCTCCTGTAGCCACTGCTTTATGGAATATTCTCTCATCAGAGATTAGAATTAGATTAGAATTAGAACCCCAACTCTCTTTTGCCTTTCACAAAACTTTGGTTTGGTTATGTGCTCAGGCCTGAGTCTCACAATGTTTAAGGACCCTGTTACTTTGCTTTATTAATTGACTAATTATCACAGCCACTACTTGTACTTATTTATTTTGCAGATATTTTTACTGTTTTTTGCTTTAATTATTTTATAATTTTAGAACTGTAAACTCTCCAAAGTCACTTAGTTGAGTTGGGCAGCTATAGAAATGGAATCAATCAGTCAATGAATAAACAAAATTTAACACTGAAAAAGGAACAGGTGTTCTTCCCAAATTATGTTGAACTCTTCCTCACTTAATTCTAAGGCAGACCAGACTATGCATCTATTCACAACTAGTGATAGTTGAGCTTTATGGAACTTAAATATACTTAGCGGAGGGTCAATTTGCAATATTTTGCTGTCTTACATATATTTATTGGGAAGACCTTCCATAGAATTTGCCTCTGAATATAAATGTATAGATTGCATGTAACTAACTATACATAAAGATTTGTAGAAGTTTGATCTTTCCATAATAATGAAACCATTTTTTGTATTATTGTAATTTGTTTTACCAAGTTGTTTCTCTGCAGTATAACATTGTTAAAATCTTGTCTCCTACATAGGCATAACTTATTTCAAACAGGTAATCCTCAATTTATGACCACAACTGAGCTCAAAATTTATGTTGTTAAGTGAGACATTTTAAATGATTTCTGGCCCATTTTATGACCTCTGTCTCCACAGTTGTTAAGCAAAACATTGCAGTTGATAAGTTAGTAACACGGTTGTTAAGTGAATCTGGCTTCCCCATTGATTTTGCTTGTCAGAAGATCACAAAAGGTGATCACATGATCCCAGGACTCTGCAACCATCATGAATATGAGTCAGCTGGAAAATGTCCATGGGAATGCTGCAGTAGTTGTAAGACTGAAAACTGCCATAAATCATTTTTTTGTGTGTTGCTGTAACTTTTAACATTCACTAAATGAACTGTGGTAAGTAAAGGGTTACCTATATCTATTTCATAATCTTCTTTCCTTCCTCTCTCTTTCTTTCTCTCCCTCCCTATATTTAGATCAAGAAGAAATTAATTAAAAAGTTTCTGAATAAATATTGATGAAGAAAGTATAGTCTTCTTACCTGCTTTTCCAACTTGGAGATTACTTTGGCCAATGAAAACACTGTTTTCACCAGTTTTGCTGGGAGCTAAACATTAAAGATCCCAAAAGCTAAAGGAGCAAGGAGTTACAATGCTTTGGGGAGATCTGGCTTTGTCTGTGTGCCCAGGTATGCATACATTTCAGTGTCTGCCCACTCCAGCCATAAGGGATGGTGCCATTTCATCCAAGAATATTTATTTCAATATTTCATGGCCTTATTCTCAGAAGCCCAAAGTTCAGCTGAACCTCCTAAAATTCTGAGAGGGATGTTTTCCAAATTGACTCTTCCACATTTTGCAAACTTGGAAGGCAAACTTCCAGAACTGTGCTAATATAAAACTGATATTGCCATGACAGAGCCGGGGGCAGACTGACTAGAGAGAAGATGTGAACTGACTTTTTAATGTTCTTGTGGGTTTGAAATTAGAGATAGTATAGGAGGGGGGCAAAAAGCTTGCAGCTGGAGCATGTTGACTCTCTGTAGGAGGTCAGAGTGAAAAAAAAATTAAAAAGAGAAGCTCATACAGCAAAAGGCAAAGGCTTTGCTAGAAACAGCAGCCCTATTTTTGTTAACTCTCACCCTCCCGTCTTGAATAATAATTGTCTGGCTCAGAAAATAGAAGTATTGATAAAATAGACAGCAAAGAACAGGATAAGAAAAGGCAGCATTTCACTCATACTTGAGGATCATAATTTGAGGTTCTAGGTCATTATAAGCTTTAGGTCTACCAGAGGTTCAGCAGAAGTTGCCATCAAGTCATTCCCTTAATGTAACAGAATGAGTGAACTGTGAAATAGATCAAAAGTTATCATATTAGCAGTATGTAATTCATAAAATGAAGTTTTGATTGAACTCCATTAAGCTGGATTGGTTTTGACTGGATTCTAGCTGACCCTGACGTTTGCTGTCCTTCTAGGAAAGGGGTCTCCACATTTGGCAACTTTAAGACTTGTGAACTTCAGCTCCTGGAATTCACCAGCTGGCATGGCTGACTGAGGAATTCAGGGAGTTGAAGTCTTAAAATTGCCAAGCTGGGAGAGCCCTGTTTGTCAAACTGTGGGTCCAAAGTGACAAATTCTATTCTTACTTAAGGAATGTCTTAAGTCGCGTGGGTATGATTTAAGGATTGTGATGCAATACTTTCCTTCTATATCTGATTGAAGGCCTCAATTGACCCAAGCCATGGTGGGCTGCAGAAGAAATTAGTTTTAGGCAATCTGGCAAAGGCTATGACATATGGAAGATTATGACTTGAAATATAAAAATATTCATTCACTAATGAATTAAATAAAGATAGATATATCATGTGGTGGTGAAATAGAAAAAAACAAGCCTCAGTGAAAGTAACTCTAACTGTGAAATAGAGTTGCAATGAAGGTATATTAAAGCTTTAAAAGTACTAGTCAGAAAGTACAAACTTGTGTCATTTGTGTTGTGGAAGGCATATTAATGAAAATACCAGTGGCGAGCTTCCGGTTGAGGCGCCATGTCAGTGCAAAGCAGAAGAGTGGATCATCACTCTGAAAAATCCAAAATTCTGTTTGGTGGCTTTTAGGAGCGGGTCAGACCCTGGAGGGGTAGGTAGGAAAAAGGGAAATATACAGAGGTCTTGGGGAGATGCCGCGATCCCAGAGACTGTAAGAAGAAACCCCCGAAAACCAGCAGCAGAAGAGGGAGATCACGATGATCAGAACCAGAGACATGGCAGCCCAGCTGTTTAAAGAAGGAAGCACAGAGTAAAAAGCAGTAAGCCAAGTGGTGAGGAAACAGGATCAAAGAAGATTGCCAGCAAACCAGTGACTAGAGCATAGGAAGAGCAAAGCTCCGAACCATGTAGTGTTGACAGGGGGCAAATTTAACAGTAGGAGCACTGACTATGGATTAAATGACAGAACTATATGCTGAGTAATAGAATGGTGAAAGCTGAGGGGAAGAAAGGTGAAATTGCAGGTTTTTTTTCTTGATTATGGATATAGACTGCAGAATTATAACATCTAGATGAATAATAAGGAAAAGGGGAAAAATTGATTGAGAACAATCAGAATGGTGGAGAAGTGAAGAAGAGGGAAAAAGCTACTGATGGTTTATTTCCAAGAGAGGACATTTTGAAAGATTGGAGGAAAAGAGTTGGAAAAATCCTCAACCCTTAAAGACTCAGAGACAGTCATGCTAAGGAAAGGAGGGAAGATCAGATCTATCTGGGACTATTGAGTGGAATGACCTGTAGAACTGAGATTGTGAAAGGAAAAGGGCAGAGCATAAATTGAAGATGGAAAGGGAAAGGAAAAGAAGATGATTGTGCATTTTTGAAAGAAGACATCTTGAGACAAGGAACTTTGACTGAGTAAAGAGTAAAAAGACGGTAAAAATCATCTGAATAATACTGGTAAATAATATTGAATATTGATTAATGCTGTTGAATAATATATGAAAGTCTGACTGAAGAAAAAGAGGCTGTACATTATATGAAATAGACTGTTACCTAATAATTGTATAGTACTGTTCTCCCCCTTTGCTAATTAATATTAATACTTCCCTTTACTGTTTTCTTTTTATCTACCTGCCTAAAAATACTGTATATATCAATTAGAATAAGAGACTAGATAACTATATATATTTTGATTTAAATGCTCCACCTTAAAATACTTAAGTAATGGATTAAGACATATATAATAAATTGTGTATTGTAACATCTATATTAATCAAGTAAATGTATAGGATTGGTGAGTATTGATATCTATTTGCAACGAGTACTTAAGATTTAACATCTAAAGGCCCTGTCACATGGACCGACGGATGCAAAACGTTTGTAAAAAGGACACAGCAGACGAGAAAATGTTTCATCCGTTGTTATCCGCCCTCAAAAGTGCCCCGAATTTGAATAAACAGAGAGGACAACAACGGAAAGGAACGGATGGGAGCAGGATGTAGAGGGGATGGAAAGTGGATGCTCCACGGAAGCCTAGCAGATGGAAGCGAATGGGAGCGGATGGCACATCCACAGGGCTTCCGGGGGAGCACAGAGAAGTGGACGCGGGGTGGAAGGAGCGGATGCAGAGTGGATGCAGAGCGGATGAAGCAGATGCAGAGCGGAAGCCAAGCGGAAGCCTAGCAGAAGCCTAGCGGATGCACAGCATTCACTGCACAAGCGGGGAGAATGTATTACGTCAGCCCCGCGGATATAAAGGGAAGCAGCTCGCAAGCAGGTCACCATTCAGAGGAAAGACCCACAGCTCTCCAGCAGCAAGCAGCAAGCCAACAACCCAACAACCATGCGGAAGAAGAGAAAGCCTCAGCCATCTGCTGCCGCTCTGACAGAGGGACAGGGCCACACCATCCCACCCTCTGGTCCTGACTCTGCTTCTGCTGGGGCTTCTGCTGCTGGGGCTGACTATTCTGGTGCTGGAGCTTCTGCTGGCGCTGCTCCTGGTGCTGGTGCTTCTGCTGGTGCTTACTCTGCTGCACTGCTCCTGGTGCTGGTGCTTCTTCTGGTGCTTACTCTGCTGGCGCTGCTCCTGTCCTGCTGGTCCAGCTGGTGCTCCTGGTCCTGCTGGTGCTCCTGGTCCTGCTGGTGCTCCTGGTCCTTTTGGTCCTGCTGGTTCTGCTGGTCCTGCTGGTGCTGCTGGTGCTCCTGGTACTGCTGGTGTTGCTGCTGCTGGTCCTGCTTTTGCTGCTACTGTTGTTGTTGCTGCTGCTGGTGGGGTGGTGTTGTGGAGGAGCAGCCCCTACAACCTTGAAACCCTCTGATGAGGGCCCATATGGCCCTGCCAGACGGAGGAATAGGCAGATGCGTAACGGGAGAGGAGGCAAAACACACATAGAAGAGGAACATGAGGAAGAGGTGCTGGAGTGGCTGAGGGAGAATGAATATCTTGGGCAGAAGGAACCAAGCTCTATCGAGACACCAAGAGGAAGCAGGCTGCTTGGAGAGAGAAGGCGGAGAGCCTGGGCTACACTTCGGAGGTGCTCCTCGGCTGGTGGAAGCACATGCACACCTGGTACGGGAAGCTACACCTCAAGAAATCTGGCCAGGCCACAGTCAAGCTGATGGCCGAAAGACCTACATGATGGCCAGTGCAGTTTCTTGGAGGGTGAGATCCGCCACAGAGGAGCAGCCCTCTCACAACCCTCTCTCTCAGGCAGCCCGCAGAGAGCCAGTCCTCTTCTGGCCAAGAGTCAGCTCCTGTGTCCAGGCAGGTATCTGTGGAGCGTGCCACGATGGAGACCCCCCGACAGCTGCTCCCCATGGCGGAGCATGTGGAGGACCCCCTCATGCAGTGGGAGCAAGGAGAGGGCACTTCCACCAGAGGCCAACCACGTCCACCCCTAGCTCCACCTCCACAGAAAGGCAGAGAGGCAGACCGGAGGGGCAGAGCCACACTGTCTGCTGGAGATCAGGGACACCATCAAAAGCAGCGTAGATCTCCTCTCTCAGCTGGTACACTCCGACGCCCCATCCTCCAACCACAAGCCCTTCCTCACCTATGTCAACCAGACCCTCATGAACATGTTGGAAACACAGTACCAGGTGGTGAAGGACAGGATCACCGATCTTCTTCACAACCCTCCAGACCCAGCTGAACCTGCTCCCACCAGTCCAGGCCTGCTCCTCCACCCCAGTGATGTCACTGCCCTTCCAAGGCTTTCCACAGGCCCTCACCTACCAGGCTATGGCTACCAGGAGCTCCAGCAGCACAGGCAGCCCTTCCCAGTCCAGGCACAGGTACATCGGATGCCACCGGTGCCACCCATGCCATTGATGCCACCGACGCCACAGATGCCACCGACGCCTCACCTCGCTCACCTGCAGACCAGACATCCCCTACACTGCTCCTTCCTCCCACCCACAGCCAAGCCCGGCCTCAGAACATCTGTCATCGGTATTGGACTGACACCCCATGTCATGGAGGAAGGGCTCTCACACATCACCGGACTGAACCAGCTGTCTGAGAGCTTCCTCCACACACTGTCTCCTGTTGTCCTCTCGGGGCCAGGCACCCCAATGGTGCCTCAGACCAGCACTCCAGCAGCAGCCACCTCCACAACACCTGGACCCTTCACCCTGAGACTGGGCATGCCTCAGAGTGACCAAGAAGAGTGCAGAGACTGGGTGGCTACCTGTTGACTTTATTTTTGCTTTGGACGCTTGACTTGGGTCATTTTTCTTTTACAGCTTGTTATTAATAAAGATTATCTTTGCTTCACACACTTGCTTCATTTATTTTAGTCAATAAAGTCTTGGTGGAAACCTTTAGAAATGGTTTAAGCCTTTGCATGCTTCTGGATGGGTTAAGATAGCTGTGGGATGGGCAGGGATACCTTTGGGATGGGTAATAGCTTTGGGATGGGCAGGGATACCTTTGGGATGGGTAATAGCTGTGGGATAGATAAACCTCCAGTGGAAGCATAGTGGGACTGCATGGTCCACCCTCCCAGGTGCCACACCTTTGGCCCTTCATTATCAATAACAATGTATAATTGATCCACGCATTTCAACTTAAACACAACTATTTATAAAATGCCCTGTTCATTGTAGGCCACCCAACATACATGGCCCAATCTCATCAGTGTGATGAGATAGGCTGAAGGAAGCATCCATTAATCATCTATCATCCTGTCTTGCCACTCCACTTCTCCAGCTGGGGAGTTGCACCAGTGTCTCAGGAGGTTGCGCTGCTTCTTCCCTTCATGTGAGGCTCTGTTGGGGCCTTAGACATCCAGAGTGTCTATCAGGTTTCGCCCTTGCCTCCATTCACCAGGCTCCATGTCCCATTGCTTTTGTTGGAGGTCCACGAGCCTGTTCTGCAACACTGGGTAGCGGGTGCGCATGAGATTGTGCAGGATGCAGCAAGCTTCCACGATCCTCCTCACGACCTGTGGGCGATGCTGCATGGTGGTGAGAAGTACCTGGAACATGTTGTCCAGGATTCCAAAAGTGTTCTCCAGCACCCGCCTTGCCCTGGACAGCCTGTAGTTGAAGATCCTCTCTTCACGGGTGAGGCATCTGGCAGTGTAGGGCTTCATGAGGTAGGTTCTGAGGGAGAAGGCGTCATCACCACGATGAAGTAGGGCACATCTTGTGTGTCGTTGGCAGGGGTCTGGATCTGGAAGCCATGGTGAGGTTGCATTCCTGCCCCTCCTTGACGTGACTGTGTTGTATACCTGGGCATCTGAAGATGACCCATTGCCTGAAGCATCGATGTACATGAATTTGTAGTCAGCATCAACCATGGCGAAGAGGATGATGCTGAAGAAGTCCTTGTAGTTGAAATAAGTGGACCCTGACTTGGCTGGAGCTTTGCAGGCCACGTGCTTCCCATATATGGCTCCAACGGTGTGGGGAAGTTCCACTTCTGATACAACTGCTCTGCAACTTTCTTCCAGCCTTCTTCAGTGGAGGGACACTGGAGGAGCTCCTCAGGTATTCTTTGATGATGGCCTGCACCACTTCTCTGACCACAATGCTGAATGGTGTTGTGTGGCACCCTCCATCTGTACTGCATGCTTCTGTACATGGTCCTGAGGCCAGGTGGCGCAGAGTCAGTGCCACCTTCAGCCTAGGGTCCAGGCTGGGCTGGAAGTTGGTGTTTGCCTTGGTCAAGCTGGGTCTCAGCCGCTCCACAACTTCCGACAAACATGGCTGGAGGCATCCTCATGAAGTTCTGGAATGTACGAGGGTCTTCGTTCCTCAGCTCCACCATCAGCTTGTTGTACAGTCCGTACTCTGCTCTTCTCCCAATCCATCTTTGGACACAGACACTTCTTGGCCGCCTCCTTTTCTTCACGTAGAACAGGTGAAAGAGCCTGTAGATGGCTTCGCACTGTTGTAGAACGATGGTGGCTACCAAAAGGAGTGTGTTACGATCCATGGTGGAGATGACTGGATGCTGTGGAAGAGCAAGAGCAAGATGTAGGCTGCAGAGGTCTGCACAGCAGGGCTACTGGACTGAAAGTGAGATCCAGGTGAGTTCCTCCCATTTTTTAGAAATATCATTTTTTCACTCGGTGTCCTTTTGCATCCTCTAGGCATCCTGCAGACATCCTAAATATCTGAGATAGGTCCCTCTGTGAATGTTTTTTCCATTTTAATGCTTTGTATGCGCTTTCATCCTTTCTAACGCTTTGTGTCCATTCCGCGTCCGTTTCGCTTCCTCCCTGTGTCGTTTTCCGCTGGAGTGGATGCGAGTTTCACAGATGCGTAGCGGATGCCTAGCGGATATAGCGGATGCATAACGGATGACAACGGATGTGGAACGGATTGTGGAACGGATGTTCCCCGTATGCGTTGCGGATGCAGAATGGACACGTTGGATACATTTTCTGCTCAAAAAGTTTTGAGCAGCTCAAAACTTTTTGAGCGGATGAATGTCAGTCGACGGATGCTGGAGGATAGAGAGGATCAAAACGGGAGGGCAGTGAGTACAGAACGGAAGCATCGCTTTAACCAATGGATGGCAAGTGTTTCTCTCCATTTTACATCCTCTTTCCATCCGCTGGTGCAGTGTGACTTGGGCTTAAGTTCCCAACTATATAAAGAAAAAAAGCTAGGTTTGATTCAGAGTGCATAAGATAGAAGAACAATAGCCAATAACATATATGCTAAACTAAATATTATTTGGGAAATATATTATTGATATATGATTTAATAGAAAAGTAGTAAAGAATATAATATTAACAGTGACAGTTAATGGTGGATTGGAGAGTTCTTTTGCAGGTAGTAAAAATGGCAACGTTTTTACTTCTGTAAAAACAGGAAAGAAAGAAACAACAATGGTATCATCTCCCATGGAACAAAGGTTGATAGATGTGACAGGATTAGCGGAGAAGCCTAATTCAGCCCAAACCCTACAGACAGTACAGGCAACACTATCTATGATGCAAGAGATGATGGTGAAAACCCATGAGTTAATGAGAAACCCTGAAGACATTAAAACAGAAATGAAAAGTGAAATAGGTGGAATGAAAAATGACATACAGAATCTGGACAACAAAATTGGAATGATGCAAGAAGTAATGATGAAAAATGAACAGAGACTGAATACAGTAGAGGAAAGAATGGATACGGTGGGGGAAAAAAAACAGATGAATCAGAACAGAACTGGAAAGTGTTGTATTGTGAACTCTGGGATTCAGTGGCTCACATGGAAAATGGCATTTTTCCTCAGATTTCAAAATGTTGTCGAGACTAGGAAAGAAAATCTATGCTCAATTATGACAGATTTGACAGCAACAGCTCTCCAGAAAACCAAACAAGAGGTCTGCAATTAACGAGGTCTACAGAGTCTATATCCACTATGCACATAGATATAAGCCATACTGAGAGGTCCACATTCATTTTGCGAGAAAGACAACATGAGATCTGTTATACAGAAAGACCAGGGATAAGCCATCAGTATACAAAGAACATGAAGTAGTGACTCTGAAACACCCAAGAGAGTTTGAGAACAAAAAAGAGGCTATCAGTTTTTGTCATCGCAACTGATTAGGAATGGAATACCGTTTAGATGGCTCATCTAATATCTTGGCAGGATAAGAAATATAAGATTGACAAAGCACAGGAATTCTGGGGCTGATATCTAGTAACTGAAGAAGAGCAGGAAAGTAGAGAGGATATAAACTCCAGAAGCTTGAAAGAACAACTTTCATAAGAGAAAGAAACAGAACAACTACAAGGCCAAAATAACCGAGAGGAAAAAGGAGCTAAAGATCCAGAAGAGCACCAAGAATAAGAAATGAGACAAGAACTGTCCTATACAGGCAGTAATATAGACAGAGAAGTCACCCTATTTTCAATTAATATTAATGGCCTAAATTCACCATCTAAAAGGAAACAGACATTTAAAAAACTCAAAGAAAAAAAATGCAGATATCATATGTATACAAGAAGTTCATATCCCACAGAATCAGGTGACCTTCTGAAAGCTCCTGAATTGGGTAAAATGTATTAGGCTCTCCCAAACTAAAAGAAAAGACGCACTGTATTATATGTAAAAGATTGGTTGTATCATATGCAGATATACAAAGATGAAGAAGGGAGGATGATATTCTTAGAAAATAATGTTAAATCAGAAAAAGATGTTATTAGTTATAATATATGCCCCAAACATAAATCAAAAAGTTTTACTCTAAGCTCCATCATAAAATAGTAGAAACTGAATATTCCAGTATATGCATAGTAAGGAGCTACAGTGCAGTGCCAGATATGAATAAACATTTTAAAAGTTCTTAAAAAAGCAAGAGAAAGAGGAGAACACTCCCGTCCACTTTTTTTTTTACAAATTTTTATTAGTTTTCGATAAACAAACATACACAAACAAAACACAAGTCATCAAAACATAAAACTTCTTTTTGGAAAGCAGCTTTGTCCCGAGTTACATCTTTTTATACAGACACAGATTCAAAATTCATGCTCACTTTTTATCCCATTTCATATCTTGTTTACCATTCTACATTTTCTATATAGCTTCTCCCCTCTTTTCACTCTCTCAATGCTATTTTATTTATTTCATCTCAATTTAACTATATTTATACATATTTATTTTGTCTGTTCTATTTCAAATCTCTCATTACACAAAATTCTTCCTGTACTTCACTGATTGAAGTAATGACGCCTTTTGAATCTTTCCCTACAATTTAACACTTAAAAAATATTATACTTTTCATTCTGATTCTGTCTCTAAGTAATTCTAAGATATATATATAAAATTAAATAGAAAACAATAGGTTTAATTAATTCAACAATAATCCATAGG
>BHFT01029853.1:0-12970 GCA_004320025.1 Laticauda laticaudata | reverse complement strand
AAAGGTAAAATGGTAAATAAGATATGGAATGCGATATAAAAGTAAGCACGAACTTGAATTTATGTCTGTACATAAAGATGTAACCCGGGATCAAACTGCTTTCCAAAAAGATGTTTTATGTTCTTCATGTTTTGTTTGTATATGTTTGTTTTTTAAAAAATTAATAAAATTCTTTCAAAAAAAATATTCATCTCTTAGATAATTAATAGAAATAAATAAAACGGTTCAAACTACAATGCACTATAATGCCAGTGATAGAATACTAAAACATTTAAATACTTAAAACTAATTGATTAAATTATAAAATTACTTCATGAATAAAATACTGAACAACTAAATGTCTAAATCACAGTGAATGCGTTCGTATGCATGTCTAGAAAACTTTATTATGATCAGGGATTAGACAGCTGTAAAAGAAAGAATAAAAATGTAAAACAGTACAGAAAGCATATGAAAAGTATGCATATTTATAAGAGTCTAATATTAGGAAAGCATTGGAACATGATGGCAAAGTGGTTAAAATGCAGTGTTTCAAGCTGACCCTGCCCACTAACAGGAATGTGACCCTGACTGGCTCAAGGTTGACTCAGACTTCCATCCTTCCGAGGTTGGTAAAATGAGGACCCAGATTGTTGGGGGCAATATGCTGACTTTGTAAACTGCTCAGACAGTATGTAAAGCATTATGGAATGGTATATAAGTGCTATTGCTATTTTTCTGCATAAAGTCATGGCAAGAAAATAAATCATTTAATCTTAAGAATGAGGATTTGAATTCCCAATCCCAGGAACGATTAAACCTATATCACTGTTCCTAAACCAAGTAGAAATAACCAAGAAAGCTATCAGAGGGCCGACGTCCGAATTAAGTAATAACAGTGAATCAGATGTGGTGTTCTGACCAGTTCTGGAGAACCGGTAGCAGAAATTTTGAGTAATTCAGAGAACCGGCAACTATCACCTCTGACTGGAGATTTTACAGTATCCTTCCCCTGCCACACCCATCAAGCCACGCCTACAGAACCGGTGGTAAAAAAAAATTTGAATCCCACCACTGCAGTGAATGGCTGCTGCCTGGCAACAGACCAACTTTAAATGAAATTACCAGATTAAAAAGGTTGCATAAAGTAAGATATAACCAATTCCACAAGACCTTTGTCCCTCCCCCAAAGGTTGCCATCTGCTACACCATTTATTCTACAGTTCAATTTCAGTGAATATAATAAAATACTATCTTATTTCTGAACTGCTTTTCATATGTTTTTAATAAACTCCAAGTCTAAAAATCAATAGAAAACCAGTTATGTGTAGATATTTTACACTTATTTAGTCACATAAACATTATGGAATATGGATATGGCAAGATGGAATAAGTAACTTAAATCTTCTTCCATGTGACTGTTATTTTGACTGAGAGATGTTTTCTAAATGCAATTCTTATTAATTGCTATTAATTATTTTGGACTTGACATAAGAAGAAATAAAACTTAAGAAGATATAATTCTATGTATCACTTCAAGAGAACACTAATTGACCAACAAGTTCACTAAATACTTTGAACAATTTATCAAGCCACAATCTAGTCTACAGAGAATTAGCTCTTAAAGCATTCTGGAGAACAGTTAAAACTTTCCCATATTTCCTGTAATTCTGATGTCAGCTTTGGAAGCACTATTGACATCTGGATTACTAAATAAGCTTCAGGAAATGCAGGAACCACCCAATTTTTTTTTTAAAAATGGACCTGGATTAGCAATTTGTAAATTGCTCTTGTGTTCCTTGGATAAGAGCATAATAGCAACTAAATTCATTTGAGAGCAAAACAAATTGTTAAGAATAAGTAAGTTGTCATATCATTATTTCATCATCTCTTGATATTCATGCCTTCTCTGTGAATTTTGGAAATAATGGATTTCTGATTTCTTTCATTTTCTTAAATGTACCAAGTAACAAAGTAGTGCTGTAATGGTGATATTGGCATCTCTTTCTCACTTCTTTCTTCTTTCAGGAATCCTCAATAGCAGATGTAGTAGTAGTGGCATACCAGATCAATAATCTTTGAGAAATGTAATTTTCTTGTGTCTGTATTGATGGAAGAAAGGATATGAATGGGAAAAGAATTTCCTAGTCATAATCGCAAAAGCTGGTGAAATGACAACCTGTGATTTTCAGACTACTATATATACAACTGTTATTTAAACACTAAGCAGGTGGTTCTCAGTCTCAAGGCTAGAAATGAAACAATCAAATTGTTATTGATAGATAAAAGAAAAATGAAAAGGTCTAGAATGTAATGTGGAACAAACACATCCATAAAATGCTTTATCTACTCACGCTATATTTATGAACTTGTACTGTAAGGAATTCTGAATACGGGAGCAAAATGTTTGGATGACTGAGTGTTAACACTATTTCTGATGCAAAGCCTGACACTTGGGCTGTGTTATCTCTGACCTTCATTTGTGTAAGACCATGGAAAGAAAAAGAAGTACCATATTTTTCGCACTATAAGATGCACCTAGGTTTAGAGGAGGAAAATGGGCAATGACAAAGACAGAAGAGTCAGGGTTCAGAACTGTAAAAGGACCCCACTGCTGCAGCTCTCTATTTCGCTCCATGAGATGCACAGACATTTCCACCCACTTTTGGGGGAGGGGGGCAGTGTGTCTTATGGAGCGAAAAATGTGGTACATTCTGAGATAACAATGGTACTAATTATTGGAAGCTATGGATCCAGAAGTAAACATAACAGGCCCCAAACCAAAATGTAAAACTCATATCACCAGGATAATTTTCAAGCAGAGGTTAAGCATGGTTCTTGATTATTAATTAATTAATCCTGATAAAACACAAACATCACTTTCCCTACTTACACAGATCCAATCAAACTATTCATACATAAATGAAGCTGATAACCAAAGAAGATTCTCTGGAAAATTGTCCTAGTAGCCTTCAAATAAAGGACATTTGACAAGTGGCAGCTGGACTACATTTGTTAGATTTTTATATTGTTTAAAGTCTACCTGTTTATTAAAGTGGCTATTAAAACTAGTGCTTCATAATTCCACTGAATATGAACTTTTATTTAATTTAACAGGGGGAAAGGGAGCAAATGTTGATAAAATAATGTGAATCAACCCAATAATTTCTACTTCTGAAATTATGATCAGGGAACTATTAGTAATGTTCCACTGGGGAAGGAAGTTAATATATGTAATATAATTTCAATTCATTCTAGGAGTCTTTATTAGTTTGACTTGTTCATTCCTTCTGTTACTAATCATGTATCATTTTTTTCATAAACATCGTCAAGCAAATCGTAAATGACAGAAACAATAACAATCTTACTGTAATGTTGAAAAGGCACCCTAAATTGCTTGAATACAACTGAAGCTTATATAGACTGACAGTACAACCCAGTGCTTATTACTCTGTTCATCCAGTTTTCCTGGCATAAAACAAATTATAACAATTTGAGAGGCAAATCAGGTGTTTAGTTATTGCTTTTTCACTTACAAGAGTTATCAAAGGAAGATTTCTACCTCCATAAAATTTGTTTTATTTGTAAGAATAAAGCAAAGTAGAATAAATAACAATTTTATAAGAATAACAAATCTTGTTTATCTATTTCAAATCTTGTTTGTTTATCTATTCCAAATCTTGTTCGTTGATCTATTCCAAATCTTGTTTGTTTATCTATTCCAAATCTTGTTTGTTTATCTATTTCTACAACTTGACTTAGAACTGAGAATAAACACTTCCTTTCCTGAAGGCACTATTTTCAAAACTATTTAAGCTGAGGCCTTGCTTATCCAACAAAGTCTGTTATTTCCAGAATCTTATTATTCTATTACAAAAAATATATATTATGAAACTACATTTATTTCTTCATACTTATGCTGAGAAAATGGAAAAACGTACTTTGAAACATGCACAGTGTATTCTCAATAATCCATGCAGGGTTTTTAAAATAAACTTATTAAAATTTAGAAATACAAAGTTAAAAAACATACAAATAAGAAAATTAAAGAAAAAAAGGAAAGTGAAAAAATAATAAAAACAAATGAGAAAAAATATATAAAAAAGATGTTTCCACCTCCATCAGACATGTATAAACAATTTGTCTAACTTCTTTAGTACTTTGATTTTTTAAAAAAACCTCTTCTTCCCATGTTTCATCCAGAGGAGGTATTCAGCAGGTTCTAACCAGTTCTGAAGAACCAGAAGCGGAAATTTTGAGAAGTTCAGAGAACGGGCAAATACCACCTCTGACTAGAGATTTTACAATATCCTTCCCCTGCCATGCCCGCCAAGCCACACCCACAGAACCGGTAGTAAAAAAAAATTGAATCCCACCACTGGTTTCATCCCTTATCCATAGTCAAATTATAAAATATACACTTTCTATATCTTCTTTTCATTTTAAAAAAGCCCCATCTTTAGCCCCATCAAATAGTGTCCCACAAGTTAATCTCTTGTCAGTTTCACTTTGTCTCTTTCTGAACAGCTTGGGCAATTGCTTTTTATCTCTTCTTGGAGAGAGTTTCCTTGGTTCTATATATTGTTTTTGTAAATCCAAAGCAGATTTTCCAAGTCATTCTTTTGACTTATTACCTGTACAGGATTACCTGTATCCCCTTTAATTATTAAAACATCAACTGGTTTCATTTATAAATTCATTCTGACATCATTTTCCATATCACTCTTAAATCATTCTATTTAAATCCATTTTCCAATCCACAACATCTTTTTCAAAATCACTTTTGTAATCCAGCATTTTTTAAACTACAAATCCACATTCAGATCTGTCTAGGTTTCTGTTTTATCTAGTAAAATTTATTGTTATTATGCTACAGTGCCACCCAATCTTGTTAGTAACTTTTGAGTAAAATTTTCCAAAGCAAAACAAATGATGTAGTTTCATGTATGGGGCTCTTTTCCTTTAAGATAATATTTGTTCTGGTTCCTTGTAGCCAGCCTTCAAGTCCCCTCTTATCTGTTTATTTTCCAGTCAGCAAAACTTAGCCACAGGAGAATTTCTTACCATTTAATTTCAAAAACTTCACATCCTATTTTATAAATTTTTAAACACCCCACAGGAAATGTTCTTTCAAGTCCATCTAGCTCCTTAATTTTCCAAAATCAACATTCTAAAACCATTTTTAAGTTTTTCAAAAAGTAAAGCTTCTCTTGTGAATCCTTAAACTTAGCCAAAGCTGCTTTTGTCCAGAACAGAAGGCAAAATCTTTCGGTGAATTACAATAAGAACTTGGGGGAAAGTTCTTAACTCCTAAGAAATTAGTAACAAGCAGCTTCCTAAAGTGATTAAGAAAGGAAGAGTCTCTTTAAAAGGTGGTGAGAGTGGTTTAGGTAAGCTTTGTCTCTCAAATCCCACTGAAGACTGCTTTTTTTTTCAATCTCTTTGCAGAGAGCATCTGTATGGAGACAAGCACTGGTGGGATGCTGCTGGTTCACACCGGTTCTAGCAAACTGGTAGTGCCAGTGAGCAGTTGGTCCCACTCACCTTTCCTGTGCTTTATTTCCTTGTTTGTGAGCTCCTGATTGGCATGGTGNCTTTCTTGTGCTTTATTTCCTTGTTTGTGAGCTCCTGATTGGCATGGTGCTTCCACTGCTTTTTTGCCCAACTGCTCTCCATGGTGCCTGCCACTAGCACCTTTCCCCCCATTACCCACACACTTTCCCATGTTCAGAATATCTGCCCATGTCCCCAGCGACAGTACCTGCATATCCAATGGCCTACTTGCCCAGAACTCCTAGCTTTTCCCACTTAAAGGCCTGTACAACTACAACCAGAACTGCCAGAATTGTTTTCAATTTGCATGATCACATTGCTTAGCAACAAAAATTATGGTCCCAATTACTGAGGATATCTGTAGTTGTAAGAGCCAAGATTCCAAAATTAGTCTGGTAAGATTGATGTCAATCCCACTAGGTAGACCAGACCAGGAAAACAGTTCCACAGGAAGACCAAAGCTACTTTTATTAAGATTGGCTACAATAGCAGAAACTTGCAAGTCTGACTGGCTGCACCTTCTTCCCCTTCTTATATTCCAGCAAATTAGGGAGCCGCTTCCAAATAAAAATGTAATTTAAATTTTTTTGACTGCATTCTCTTCTTCCAACTTGACATCAAATGGAAACATGTCTCCAGAGCTTTCTGCACCTCTGTAGCACATTTCATAGCTGAAATTTCAAGTTTTATAATTCCACAGAATTGCTCAAGCATGACCTTGACTAAAGACAGCTTACTGGCAACCAATGCTAGTGAAAGCCCCATTTTTTTAATTAGACTTAGAAAGCACCAAACTCAGGAAAGACAACATAAGTGTTCCTCATTCATATCTGTCTTCAGAACAATCAGAGTCTTATGATTTCAGTGGTTTTCTAAATCCAATAAATAAATAAATCCTA
The DNA here is from genome assembly GCA_004320025.1 of Laticauda laticaudata. Classification (NCBI taxonomy): domain Eukaryota; kingdom Metazoa; phylum Chordata; class Lepidosauria; order Squamata; family Elapidae; genus Laticauda; species Laticauda laticaudata. Next base: position 6,539 of record BHFT01029853.1, on the reverse strand, counting down.
TAACAATGAAAGGATCTTCATGTAGGTATATTTTACATAAAGCCATGGAAATGAATCCAATTATGAAGTAATATAGCTTTTCGAACAAAATATTGGTGAACATAAAGAAAATGAAGATACTATCAGCAAAGCTTATATCATATTTCCATATAATAATTATGAAAACAAATCCTCACTAATCTTCTCTCTATCTTTTCACATAGACAGTTGCAAATTTAACATATCTATGTAATAGTTGGGCTTTTATGTGATGTTATATTGATATCAGTAGCAAATAACTGAATTCATTGTTCCATTAGCTGAGACAATTAAACTTCACATTTTCATTCTCATTCACCATTGAGATCCAGATATTTATAAGAAAACATTATGAGTGGTAAATCCTATCATGACTTACCACACTAAGTCCTAGAAGCTCTCTGCAATAATAGTCCATGTTCCTCTTCTCTAAATTATCCAGATAATGCTGAAGACGAGTATAAGTATAAGGATAGCAGTAAGCAAATTGATATATGTCATCTTCTCGGTCAAAGCAAAAAGCAAATGACATAACATAATTCTTTCTATGATCAGGACAGCGGTAATAATACACATTTTGGGATGGAAGTCTCTGCCTGAAAAATAAAATAAGACAAAGTAACTATCACGGAGAAAATATACATATATATATATATGTGTGGTGTGCTGTGTGTTTTAAAAAGTTTTTGGTGGGTACTAACATGTAATGCTGTTTCCAGCTTCCTTCGGGTATTATCCACGTCATTGTAGTCGCTTTAAAGCTGTAGCAATGTTCAGCAGAATTGCTGAATTGCTAAAGTTGCTTACAACTTAAAAGCACATACAATGACAGTGGAATAATACCCGAAGGAAGCTGAACAGCACAAATGTAAATACCGTAGACTTAAAACATTAAAAATTATATTAAAATATATCTATATATATATATATACTATATATATAATAATATAGTATATAATCAATATATATATATAATACATATATATATAGCTATAATTATTATTTTTTTAATAAGCTCTCGCGGGTACTTACATTTTGGCTGTTTAGCTTCCTTCGGGTTATTATCCACGTCATTGTAAGTTCTGTTAAGTTGTAGCTCATTGTAGTTCTGTTAAAAGTTGTAGCAACGTCCACACGTTTCAGCAGAATCTCATCTGCCAATCATAGGCTTCTGCAATGGAGTGTGTCTCACTTCCTCTGTTTCAAATTTGAAGGCTGGTCTCTTTTTGATTGAGCTATTAACCCTGGGTCTGTGTTCATTGGAACTTGGAGTTTGATTGATTGGTGTTTCTTGGTTTCTTTTCTGTCTGGTTTGTGGCTTTTGATTGGCTGGCCAGGCACTCTGTTCTTTGTGTTGGAGGCTTTCAAATGCTGCTTTGCTTTCGTGTGAAAAGGACGGCTGCTCTTCACAGCAAGCTGGGTTTCACCGGGTTGCCTGGTGGGGGGGTGTTTGAGTTGAGGCATCAGAGGGAGTCCTGTCCATGTGTTCAGGTGTGGGGTGTTGTGAGTGGGGCATCAGAGGAGTCTGTCTGTTGCTCAGTGTTTGTCTAGTTTTTGGTGTGGAGATCTTTCTATTTGAAGAGTGCAGGCTTTCCAAATGATTGACCAGTCTGCTGGAATCATCTGTTCTTCTACTTCATGCTGTCAGTGTTCTTTTTTCAATTTTTCTCTTATTGGCTTCTTGATGATTCTTGTGGCTGGGGTTTTCTTATTAGTTGGCTTAGGGTTTTGTGGTTGCCATTAAGTTGATGTTGTGGCCTGTGGTTTTCACGTAGGTGGACTAGTGAGGAGGTGTGTTCCAGCTTTTTTACTAGACATTTTGTGTTTTCATCTAGGCGGGTACTTATTCTTCTATGGACAGACATTACAATTGGAAACCAATAGAAGAATAAGTAGCCGCCTAGGATAACACAAAAATGCAGTAAAAAAGCCTCCAACAAGAACAGAAGTGCTGCCGCCAATTCAAGCACAAAACAGACAGAAGAAACCAGAAAACCTAACCAGACAATCAATCAAACTACCAAGTCCAATGAACACTAGACCAGGTTAATAGCCAATCAAAAGAGTACCAGCCTCAAATTTTGAAAACAGAGGAAGTGAGACACACTTCCATTCAGAGCCTTCGATGATGGCAATGAGATTCTTGCTGAAAACGTTGCTAACAACTTTAACACGAACTACAAGAGCTACAACTTACAGAAACTACAATGACTGGGATAATACCCGAAGAAGCTAAACAGCACAAATGTAAAAAGTACCCCGCGAGAAGCCTAAAAAATATGTATATATATATATAATATATATATATATATATTATATATATATATATATATATATATATATATATATATAATATATACATGAAAATTAAATTGCATCAATAAAGGCAAATGGAAACAGAATAATGATTATTCCAGAGATTTGGTTGAGCTTTAATTTTTTGCAAATCCTATATATAAATTTCATATTATGTCTTTAAAAGAAGACTAATTAATTTAAAAAGAGACTAACAGACCGACAAGGCTACACCTTTTTTTGGAAGAACTTATTAATTCTTATTTTTAAATATACTTTGATAACAGCTTTGAAAAGTTCCTTTCTATTTCCCCAGTCACAAAAACTTTATGACAATAAAGTCACTGTAATATATTCAAGTCTGGTACAAAGAGAAAATTCCCCATAGATCCATGATTTGATTTACCAGCCTTGTCTCATTGAAATTAATGTCATGTAAGAGAATGGCTATGGAAAAAGCAGTTGTCATAATGTAAAATTGAGTACAGAACAAGACCAAATATATCCTAAACTATATCATAGAGTTGTGATGAAAACTTATGGGAATATCAGAAAATTCAACTTATTTAAGGCAAAATAAAAACATTTTTCAAAATTATATTGCTTTATACCCTTGCTAAATAAGTCATTTCAATGTGCTTTATTAAATAGCTATAAAACGACATGTTATTTATTGAAACCATATGTTGAAACTGTACAGAAATCAATTATTGGATGATAAAAAAACTCACAGCAGGAAGATGAGCAAAAGTACATTTTTCAGAAATCAAATTTGCATGAGAGTATCTTGCATTGGATAGCATATTTAAATTTGTACCAGAATTCAGGATAATTATATATGGCCATCTTGAGTATATGAGTCAAAATTGATTGGAATTATAAGCTTTCAGCTTTTATCTGCCTGGACAGACTCCACAAGACTCTTAGTAATCAAATACAACAAATTCTCCAGCCCTCTGGCAAAAGAATACTATTATCCTGTAGGCACTACCTTATTCAATTAAGCAATATAATAAACAGGTCCTCTGTAATGGTTTTATCAGGAGTTCACTACAATCAGGCAATGATGGTGAAGAAAATATAATATGATTTGCAAAACACAGCAATACTAATGTCTTTTCTAGTAATGAGTCCAAAAACAAGGCAACTGCAGATCAGTTTTGGCCTTTTATTTTTAATGTGAAATGGAAACAAGAAGTTAGCTGTTGTAGAAAATGACATATTTTATAATTAGACACAGTTAACAACCATCCAAAGCAAAACCAAAATCTTCCTGACAAAAAACAATAAAAGAGACTGCAACACTGCTCAATGGAGATGAAATAAAATCCATTTCCCCTTGTTATTGCTCTGGCTTGGCAACCAAAAAGGATGAGAGGGTTATTTATTATATGTATTATATTGTTGGAGTGCAGTCTGTTATACCCTCTCTAATTTTCTCATTATTATTTTGGATCATGGAGACAAAAGGATCAAGGAAATTAATTTTCTATGTAGGTAGCAGTAGTTATATGTATATGTATCCAAGAGGAAGAGAAAGAGGGAAAAAAAGTTCTGATATTTAAGGCCTATCCAGTCTTCTATTCTGCTCTCACAGTAGCCAGTCAAATTCTCTTGGAGAGTTCATAAACAAAGAACGCAAGAGTTTCACTCGATACTGGAAATATATTGAGTTTTCTCCATAACTATCCTGTAACAAAAAAGGACAGGGAAAAATGATTGGCAATAACCAGTAGATAATGGATAAAAAAATCTTATCCAGATGAATATTTTCCCCCTTATGATAACTAATCATTGTGCCTGCAGCCATCTATAACGGCACACACACCAGAAAAGCTCAATGTATTCCATCAACATTGCCTATGAAGAATTCTGAATGTCAGTTAGTACAACTGTACCTGTCATTGAACATGCCTAGCTGGCCATTTCTTCACTTGCCAGAATATGATACCTGAAAAATGCTGTACAATTGGAGCTGCCAGAGGGAAAGTGGAGGTAGGGTAGACCACGCAAAACTTGCCATCAGACATTAAATGATGAATTACAGACAGTGGACCTCAAATGGGACAGTGCCAAAGATGCCACTACAGATAAGAGTCATTGGAAGAAGCTTGGTGTGAAAGGAACCACTGACGCTGAGCATGATGACGATGACTAATCAAAACTTATGGGGTATCTAAAAGCAGAACATGAATGTTATTGCTGCCTTTGATATTAGGTTGTAACTACTCCAACCACCAATTAGGATTACCTATTCAGTGCTAACAGGTCTGTGAAATATCTTGTCTTTCTAACCAAANACTAATCAAAACTTATGGGGTATCTAAAAGCAGAACATGAATGTTATTGCTGCCTTTGATATTAGGTTGTAACTATTCCAACCACCAATTAGGATTACCTATTCAGTGCTAACAGGTCTGTGAAATATCTTGTCTTTCTAACCAAATTCAAGAATACTATCAAAACAAAGTGTCAAATGTGTGTGGGAAGCTTGTCAACATCCCAGCAGGGGGAAGCCAATATCTGGAGCAACAGAAAATGTCCAGGGTGACTATCAACCAATCAGTGGAAAAAGTAGGGAATCAATTTGATCCTAATATTGTTCTTGTCTTAATATACTATCAAATATATCTAAGTGGCTTCAAATCAAACAGAGTGCACCTCAACAATCACTAGAAGTTTAACTGCAACTTTGTATTATCTCATTAGTAAAGCAATCTCTCACCTTTCTTTCACCGTCCCCACTTTCCTTCCTTACCAACAATGCCTGCACTAAAATTAGATTGGGATGGAAAGCATTTTTCCATTCAGACACCAAGAGCTGAACTCAGTTCAATGACAGTTCAATGAATTATATGTCATATGTCTGATGAGATGTACTAAAAACTACAAAAGCTTATGCAGTTGTACATCTGTTAGTTTTAAAGGTGGCACAATGTTCTTTGTTGTTTTTTTATACTATTAGTTTTACTATCCAGTGATTTCTACAAGAGAAAGACTTATTCTCCCTTAGGAGATATATAAACCTCTGTTCACAGAAAAGATTTATTTTAAGAGAACTTCAGTCTCAGTATATCTGTAATGGAACTCTAGAGGGTTAATCTATTCTTACTGTCATTTTTTAAGGATAATCTGTTTCCAGTCAAATGTAGGAGTGAGGGTACTACAATACCAACAACAAAAACCTAATCAGATTGAGACTATCTGTGAATTTAAAACAGGAAAGCAGCTAGAAAAACAGAGAAATGAAAGAGCTATGGCACACTGGTATGGCCAGTGAAGCTTTTGATTAAACAAAGACATTGTTCAGTTCTTGTATTAACCTCTGTGTCCTAGACATATCATTGTTTACTCTTTTCCTCTTTAAGTTCTATGCCTGCCAGAAAAGGACACCCGCACACTGTGGCAGCAGCTGCTTCTATTAATTTAAAGCTATTCCAAAAATTAAAATTAAACCCAATTACTTTGGCTGGTTTATAGTCAGAGAATGGCTTAGTCTGATTGTTCCCTCTGGTTATGGACAAAATAATATTACTACCTATAGGCAGCTGCCAGTAGAATACTAATGTGATTCTTAGGCCAGCAGGGATAGGTTCAGAATGCAAAACTTAATTGTGCATTTTTGAGAAGAGACTAATATATTTTGTGTGTGTGTACGTGTGTGTGTGTGTGTGTGTGTGTGTGTGTGTTTGTAGAACAGTATCTGAAGCAGAAATGCCCAGCCCTTTTATTATAGCACTTACACAGTCTATGACAGCTAAAGTTTGGAAATCACACTGGAGAATATTTATTATGGCAGAAGCATATATATAGCTAGAAATACTCCAAGGTAACAGATACTGTTCTAGGACTAATTTAATCAGAGGAATTCCAAATTCTATAAGCATTTGACATTTCACTGATTTCAGAGTATTGCTATGGTAGAGAGAAGGGGAGTAGTGCTTAGCATTTAATATATTAGGTACCCTTGTTTTGGCTACTTGGCTTGCAAAAATGATTAGAAAGTTTGCTCTCCTTTTTCTTCATCTTAATAAAGTCCATGTCACACTGCACCAACAGATGCAAAGAGGATGTAAAATGGACAAAAAAGCTTGCCATCTGTTGGAAAATGCAATGCATCCGTTGTGTAGTCACTGCATACGTCTTTCACACGCTCTATCCGTGAAACATCCGTCTACTGCTATTTCATCCGCTCAAAAAGTTTTGAGCTGCACAAAACTTTTTGA
>BHFT01029851.1:0-15759 GCA_004320025.1 Laticauda laticaudata | reverse complement strand
GTTAACCAACGGATGGCAAGCTTTTTTTTCCGTTTTACATCCTCTTTGCATCCGTTGGTGCAGTGTGACATGGGCTTTACTTAGATTTGGGCTTTGGCTTGTAAGAGAGTACTTCATTTTGTTGGAAGAAATATCCTTCTGAGTTCAGTTCCAAATGAGGAAAAAGACACTGGAAACATGGAGGCTATTTGCAAAGATGGTTTAATGGTGGACAGGATCACATGGCTTGGAGCTCTTGGGTGAAGAAAAGGAAAGAGATGCTTAAGGCCCTGGGATTTATAACCTCTCTGGCTTTGATCTTCCTGGGACATAGGAAGAGTATTCTGATTGGTTGCTGTCAGAGGTCATAGCTGGCTTTTTAGGTTGTCTGTGTGCGAAGTTTGGATGAAACTTGGTGGGTGATGCAACAAAAGGCAATGAAATGGCTCTGCCTGAAGGAGGTAGATCTTTGTTATGTAGAATAGACTGGGCCAGGCCTCAATGGCCCATTAACAAAGGTGGGAGAGTGAGCTTCTGCCTCTTTGAGTTTCTATTGCTCTTTTAGGGGAAATATTCTTCCTTTTTAGTATATCCTAAAATATTTCATTTTTTCTAGGAGAGGGGTGGGTTTTAACTGCCAACAATATGAATTCAATTTTTTAAAACTTTATTATTAGCTATATTAAATCCCTCTGAGCAAAAAGGAGGATTCAAATTTAACTAATAAGAAATGTAGACTTGTCTTTCCATGTAAAATGGTGTCCCCTAGTTGTAGTTCTTTGGGAGAAAAAGACTCAGATACAGAGCTGGACATAAATCTCCTAATCTTGTCCTGTTTGCTGAAGATGAAGAGATCCCTTTTTGAGGGACAAGTTCTCATGGCCTCTCGTGCATCTCATCTCGCCCCAGTGTCAGGGATTCCGATGATTGCCCTAATTAAATCATGAGCCTCGAGCTAAGATTCAAAAGAATCCAAAAGTTTGATTAGAAGCAACATGTCTGCCACTAACTCATATGAAGCCAACTCTGAGACATTCAATTTACTATCACCTATGACACTGTTCCACCCCCACCCCCCTAGGTGTGTCATAAATCGGATTCTCCAGTGAAACATATTGACAGGCTGGGTGTCACCGATCACATTCTCCAATGAAGGACTTTCGGGGGCTGAAGATCCAGTAACCTAGGCTACAATCTCTACAAGATAAGTGTGGAATATGCTTCTGGCCTTCATCTGCCACACTGCTCCCTGAGGCCTTTCCCCCTTGTTCTCATGGCAACTCAGAAACAGGCATAGGAATGATTTACGAATTGACACTCAGTTCTAGAAACTAGGCAGTCAGTTTTAGTCTTAGTCATATGAATTGAGGAAAGAAACACACAAATAAAGAAAGCAAATTTTAAAGGATTTTCCCCCTTTATATCTTAATTGAATAATGGTTTTGGGCTACTTTGAAAGGGAAGAAGTTCTGCAATGTTTTATGTACTCCAGAAGAAGCCTATCCAGATCCTATTGGTCCAAAGTTTCTGTCTACAGTTATATTTTATTTAATAAATCTAATATAATAAAATTAAATGAATCTTTTATAATCATTTCTTTTCCAAAATTTAATGCAAGATTATTGTAATTTACTTTAAAATCATAGTTATGTCAAGAATAGAGAAATGTATATAAACCCGAATTTGTTGTCACTTAAGGCTTAAATCTTTTCAATTCCATCCCTCCAGTCAGTTGTGGGGTTCAATTTTTTTTTATTGCCAGTGCTTTGGCCATGGCTTGGTGGGCATGACTTGGTGGGCATGGCAGGGAAGGATACTGCAAGATCTCCATTCCCTACCTCACTCCAGGGGGAGGATGTTGCAAAATCTCCATTCCCTTCCCACCCCACTAACCTGCTTTCCAGCTCTGTTCTCCTATGCTGTGCAACAAAAGAAGACCCAGCCAATCAGCTGGGACTCGGGAGGCAGAGAATAGATGGGGCAGAGCCAGTCAGAGGTGGCATTTGCCAGTTTTCCATGACCAATTCTCCAAATGATTCAAAATTTCCACTACTGGTTTTCTAGAATTGGTCAGAACCTGCTGAATACCATCTCTGCCTCAGTAGTGGAAATTTTGAGAAGTTCAGAGAACCAGCGGTTAATATCACCTCTTACTGGAGATTTTACAGTATCCTTCCCCTGCCACGCCCACCAATCCACCCATACAGAGCCGGCAGTAAAAAAAAAATGAATCCCACCACTGCTCTGCCTCCAGTCTTTCTTAAGTTGAAAAAACCTTTATTTCAATGTTAGATAACAAGATCAAAGGGGAGTGAGTAAATGAACAACCTGCCAGAATTTATCTCTCCTGAATCTCTTTGGAATGAGTCAATGATTTCAGATTTATTTAAGTGAAGCCCGAAACTATTTGGCTAAAGTTAATGTCTATCTCCATTTTCATGCATGCTTTGTCCCAATCTATTTTCTTTCGAATTCCTTCCTTTTCTGCTTTGTCTCTGCCTCTGTCCCAATGTGTGGAAAATTGTCGTCCTGGATTTGTCAAGCAAAAGCAAGAAGGAGAGCACATTTGCTGCTATGACTGTGTTCCCTGTCCGTGGAGGGGACCATCTCCACTTCATGAGGTGGGGGAGGCACCAAGGAAAAGGGTGGGCCTTTTGCAAGTGGGTTCATCTGGAAAGCCTGTCATGAAAATGCCAATTGAAAAGACAAATTGAAGCTCACAATGCTTTTTTTTTTTTTTTGCGCAGCATTCGGCAGGTCTTGATTCTCACCTGCTTCCAAGGTTGACTTCGCCTTCCATCCTCAAATGGTTTGGTAAAATTGAGGACCCAAATTGTGTTGGGGGCAATAGATGACTCTGATAAACTGCTTAGAAGGGGGCTGTAAAAAACATTGAAGCAGTTATAAGTTAACCACTGTTGATATTGTTTATTATCTTCAAATTTGCACAATTTTCATAATTTCAGCGGGAAGAATAGCAGAAAAACCTGGTGAGGGAGGGCCTAGGAACGAGATGGAAGGCTTAGCAGGATGGACAAGCTTTCTCTACTGCCTAGAAAAATAAATCTGCTTCTGTTTTTAGTTTTGGATTTCGCAGATTATTTGCAGAAACTAACTTTTTCCCCTAGCTAATGACATTTCAAAAGATAGGCATCCGCAGAGTCAAGTGTATATTAAAAAGTGCTATCTGTCACAATCAGGAAATGTGCCCAGAAAAAAATTATATTGATTCATTATCTTACCTGTAATAATGTAGGTTCTGGCAAACTGCACATAGAATCATCCAGCGTTCCAGGCATTTCGATATTTCATTAAAGCTATAAAAAATCTAGGGTTTTTTTAGAAAATGATATTCTTCCTTCACTTATCTCTGTAGATATTTTAAGCAATTACTTCTTGGAAAAAATTTGTCGGTGGTAGCGATTGTGGTTCACAGAAGGTATTTTATGAATGGAGATATTTTTTTTAAAGAAAATATTGCTTTTTTTTTTTTACACACAGATACAGAAAAATGCACAAGTATCCAGATTAAAATATCCAATCGGGACAGGAATCCATGTATCCCAAAGATTTTATCCTTCCTTTCTTATGAAGAAATTTGGGAATGCCTTATGGTCCTTTGCCCTATTATTGTTCTTAGCTACAGGCCTTGTTTTAAGCATTAAACATCTAGAAACTCCCATTGTGAAAGCCAACAACCGAGACCTCTCTTACATCCTCCTGGTCTCCCTCTTGCTTTGCTTCTTGTTTTCTTTTCTCTTCATTGGTCAACCAAGGAAAGCTCCTTGCCTTCTGCAACAAACAGTTTTCAGAATCATCTTCTCAGTTGCCATTTCTTCTCTCTTGGCCAAAACCACCACAGTGGTGCTGGCTTTCCTTACCACAAAGCCAGGAAACTGAGTGAAGAGATGGTTGAGGAAGAGCTTGGCCAACTCCATCATCCTTTATGGTTCTATTGTCCAAATTATGATCTGCTCCATCTGGTTGGGAATTTCTCCCCCATTCTGTGTCTCTGACTTCCACTCCCAGCCTGGAGAGATCATCCTGCAATGCAACAAAGGCTCTGCTCTCATGTTCTACATCACCCTCAGCTACATGGGCTTCCTGGCTGCCATCTGCTTCAGAGTGGCTTTCATGGTCAGGAATCTCCCTGGAGCCTTCAATGAAGCCAAGCTGATTACCTTCAGCATTCTGGTCTTCTGCAATGTTTGGGTCTCCTCCTGCCCACCTACCTGAGCACCAAAGAGAAATACATGGTGGCTGTGCAGGTCTTCTCCATCTTGACCTCTGGTCTGCTGGTCTGTATCTTCATCCCCAAGTGCTACATTATCATTTTGAGGCCAGACTTAAATACAAAGGAGCATCTTACAACCAGAAGAAATGTAGAAATGTGAATTAGAGGAAGGTGCTAAGAGATAAAAATGCATCCTGGTCTGATTTAGAAGACATGATCTTAATTTTTGGAAATGGAAGTTTGTAAAGACATCCCATTCAAATAAAGAATTCCTCCTGAAATTAGCAAATAGGTTTTCAAATTACCAGAAATAAGTTTGGTTGGGTGTATCATAGCTATATCTTTTTAGCACCCAAGAAGTTCTCAGCATTTCTCATCCCTTCTCAGACCAGGATAAATATGTCATATTTTAGAACTTGCCACAATCTGCTACTATAACCAATGTGGAGAAAGTCTGATTTTGTGATGCATCTGCAGGAACACATAGTCAACCCTGGAACCATCTTGCAGTGTCTTCAGGGTTGCCACAATGAGGCAGGATAGAGCTGTGGGAAAGGAAGGGGACGTAGAGATAGCTGAGGGGAATATGTAGCCAAAATAACATTCTTTCTTCTGGGAACCAAGGACACTCTTATCAACACCTGGAGGGCATGGATGGGAATCACCTGGATTTGGGACTGATTGGGGCATGTGATGGTTGTGTTTATTGGAGGGAAGAACTTTGAATTTTGAATTGGATGGGGAAAACTCAAGGAATTTCAGAATTGGATTTCCATCAGCTGTGCCAATATAACATGCCTAATAATTCTGCACTTTGGGGAAGCCTCTGGCCTTGGAGTTTTGATTTCATCTGGGCTGTCACTTGGGACCCTGACAATGGCCAAGTTTTTTTCAGTGTTTTCTATTATTCTGTTGTTTTAGAGAAAAACAGTTCATCATATACATGTGCCAATTTTCTTCAAACCATGTATGTGATTAACTTAGTTTTCAATGATTGGTATGAAATGTTTTGTTTATTTTTTTTAACTCTCTTCATTTTTTAATTTGTTTTTCTTCTCTGAGTCCTCCTTTGAATGATGTATTTCATTGAATATAGCTGAGCTAATCTTTAATTTACAATCTTGCACAGAACATTGGAATAAATTCAATTCCAGCAGGAATATATCCCCCGCCCTCTCTCTCTCTCTCTGTGCATGTCTCTCTGTGTGTATGTGCATGTAAATTCCATGGCATTTTTCTAACTGTTCTCCTATCAATCATCAAAGGAAATATTGAATATTTATCTTCAAATTCTTCCATATTTGAAAACTATTTTAAATCTTTTTTGCATGTCCGCTGAGCCTAATAAAATATCCCTTCACTTTTTTCACATTTCCAATTCGACAAAGCTTTTCAATAAAAAGCCCATGATGTGATATCTGGAAATCTGTTTTTGTCAAATTGGCTTGAGAACCTTTGTCAGTGTAATTAATCTAATCTTTGTCCTCAGTGCTCCTCAACTTAAGGCCCGGGCCCACTGGCTGACGGACACAAAACGTATGCATAAAAGACACAGCAGACGAGCAAAATTTCGGGGGTGACCCCATCCGTTTTCATCCGTTCCAAAAAGTGGTGAAAATTTTCATAAACAGAACGGAAAAGAATGGAAAAGAATGGACATGGGTAGAATGTAGCGGGGATGTAAAATGGATGTTCATCAGAAGCCTAGCGGATTAAAGTGGATGGGAGCAGATGACACCTCCAAAGGGTTCCGGGGGAGAATTTCAAAGCAGATGCATAGCGGAAGGGGCGGAGGCATAGTGGATGAAGCGGATGCATCACGGATGCCTATAGGAAACAAAGGGGATGCTGCGCGGATGTATATTGGTTGCAAAGCATTCACTGCACATGCGGGGACTATGAATTGCATCAGCTCCATGGATATAAAAGGATGCAGCATGCACGCAGTCAGCATACAGGGGAAAGACGTGCTGAGTGCTTGCCACATACATTCTTTGTAAGGAAACACCATGGTTCGTCAGTCAGGCAGGAAGGGAAGCCCTGCCTACTCGTCAAAGCACTGGCAAGGTGAATAATGGCCAGAACCCAGTGCCATCCCTCCTCACTGGCACTGGACTCTGAAGCTAGCTGAGCTACTTGTGCTTGTGGTGGATTCAGCCCCAAGACCCTCAAACCCTGCTGCTGAAGGAGCCCTGCTGCTGAAGGCCCTGCTGTCAACTCACTGATCGGAGATGTACATCATGGCCAAGTGCAGTTTCCTGGAGGGTGAGATCTGCCACTAGGAGCCAGCCCCTCTGAACCCAATCTTCCCTAAAGAGCCCTGTCACCATTCAGCCAACAGAATGCAAAAAAGTATGTTAAAACGGACACAAAGCGGACGAGAAAACATGTTCATCCATATGGAATCCGCTCTCAACACATGCCCCACCATTCTCTTGCATTTACAAAGCGGACAACCAATGGGAAAGAACGACAGTCGGAGAGGACGATCCACCACCAAAGCGAGGAACAATGTAAACAAAGATGCTCCACGAAAGCCTCCAGCGGATCGCCAGAAGCACACTGGAAGCCCCGGATGGCCACACATCAGGCCCTCAATCGGACGCGCAGCACAGCCAAAGCCGGAACACGAAGGACGACAGGAGCGGAATTCAGCCCAACGGAGGCCAAAGCGCACCCGATAAACCTACAATGGAGGCATCTAACAGCGACCCTACAGATGCCTACAGAAGCCTAGCCAGACTGCAAAGGGTTCACTGCGCATCGGGAAGGATGCACTTGCGTCACCCCAACGGCATATGAAAAGATGCCAGCCTGCATAAGCAGGTCACCATTCAGTAGGAAAGACCTGCTCCAGACACACCCAATCTCCAGCCAACCACCATGCCCACACCACACCCAGAAGAGAAAGCCTGTCCTATTCCTGGCCAGCCCTGGCAAAGAAGGTAGAGGCCCACCATCCCACACCACCCTACCCATGGCTGACTCTGCTTCTGCTGGACCAGGCTTCTGCTGCTGAGCTGACTTTGCTTGGTGCTGGGACTTCTGCTGGTGCTGCTCCTGGTCTAACACAGGTGCTTTCGGTACATTTATCTGCTGGCTGCTTGCTGATCCCCTGATGCCTGGTGCTTTGACTTGCGTGCTTTACTGCTGCTGGGTGCTGCTGCCTGGTGCTGGTGCTTCTGCAGGTGCTTACTTTTGCTGTCGCTGGTCTTCTGCTGGTGCTTTTGTCATTATTCTGCGGGCCATGGCTAGCTCTGTTGCTACCACGGTGCTTTCTGCTTGTGCTGCTTGGTGCTGCGTGGTGCTCTGGTTCTTCCGCTGGTGGCAAACAACCCCCCGCTGGCTTGCTGGCTGTATTTGCTGCTGGTGCTGGCTGGTGCTTGCCGGCTGCTGGCTGTGCTGGTTGCAGTCTGGCATGTGCTGCTGTTGTGCTGCTTGCTTGGTTGGTGGGTGATGTGGTGGTACCAGCCCCTAGAACCTCAGAAGCCCTTCTGATGAGGGCCCAGATAGGCCCTGCGCAGACGGGAGGGAGAATGAGGCAAGAATAGCGCGATAGGGAGAGGAGACAAGTACATCCATCAAACGAAAGGAATATGAGGATGATGGTTCTTTGAAGGGCTGAGTGAGAACAGAGTACCTCTGGCGGGATAGGACACAGGCTTGCTTATCGAGACCACCAAAGCGGGAAGCAGCAGCTGGGAGAGAGAAGGCAGAGAGCATGGCTACCTTCGGAGGCCTCCTCAGATTGGTGGAAGCACATGCACACTGTGTACAGGATGCTGATCTCAAGAAGTGTGGGCCGAGCCACGGTCCTAAGCTCACCGGACGCAGGAAGACCTATGTGATGGCTCAAGTGCAGCCTTCTTGAGGCTGAGGTCCACCCCGAGGAGTAGCCCTCTGTCAACCCTCTGTCTCAGGAAAGCCCATCAAGAAAACCAGTCCTTCTCTGGCCAAGAGTCAAGCTCCTGTGTCCAGCGCAAGTATCTGTGATGGAGTGCCCCATGACGGAGACCCCCCGACAGCTTCATTCCCCATGACGGAGCGCATGGAGGCACCCCCTGACACAGTGGGAGCAAGGGAAGGGGGCGCTGACACGAGAGCCAACCCACCCCCAGCTCCACCTCCACAGAAAGCAGGCAGAAGGCAGACTGAAGGGACAGCACCATAACTGTCGCTGCTGTGAGATCAAGGGACACCATGTGAAAATGCAGCGTTAGATCTTCTCTGTCAATTGGTACACACCGACATACCATCGCAACTGCACAGCCCTTCCTCCACCATGTCAAAACCAGACCCTGCATGGACATGTCTGAATCCCATACCAGCGTGATCAAGGAAGAGGATTCACAGGTCTTCTGTTACAACCCTCCCAGGCCCAGCTTGAACCTGCTCGACCCAGTCCAGGTCTGGCTCCTCCAGCTCAGAAGGTGACTGTTCACAGCCATCTCCAAGGCTTCCACAGGCCCTTCACCTACCAAGGTATGGCTACCATGGAGTTCGAGCCGCACCAGGCGCCCTTTCCAGTCAGCCACAGGTTTCATTTTTTCATATGCCACCTATGCCACCGATTGCCACCGTTGGCCACCGATGCTACAGAATCCACCCAGCCACAGATGCCACCGACGCCAACAGGATGCCACTGAACGCCTCACCTCACTCACCTGCACACCAGACCAAGCCCACTACACTCCTCCTCCTTCCACCCACATGCCAAGCCCGGCCTCAAAACATTTCTGTCATCGTCTTGGACTGACACCCCCATTGTCATGGAGGAAGGGCTTCTCAACATCACAGGACTGGAGCCAAGCTCTCGCAGAGCTTCCTCCACCACACCATCCCTTGGTGTCCTCTTGGGGGCCAGGCACCCCAATGGCGCCCTCGAGGACCCAGCCACTCCTAGCAGCAGCCACCTCCACAGCACCTGACCCTTCACCCCCTGAGACTGAGCATGCCTCAGAGTGACAAGAAGAGTGCCAGAGACTGGTGTTGCTTACCCTGCTGACTTTATCTTTGCTTGGGACACTTTACTTTGGGTCATTTTGCTTTTACAGTTTGTTATTAAATAAAGTTTATCTTTGCTTCACAACACATGTTCCGTTCCTTCAGTAAATAGTCTGTGTGGAAACTTTTTAGAAATGCGTTTAAGCCTTGCATGCTTGTGGGATGGGTCTTAAGGATGGCAGTGGGATGGCAGGGATACCGGGTTGTGATGGATAATAGTGTGGGTTGGGTAAGGATAAGCGTGGGATGGGCAGGGATACCTTGGGATGTGGTAAAAGCGATGGGATGGGTAAAGAAAGCAGTGGATAGAATATAAACTTCCAATGGCAAGCATAGTTGGGACTGTATGTCCACCCTCTCAGGTGCCAACAGCCTATGGCCCTTTATTTTTCAATAAACACTTTAATCATTTCATTTCAACACATTTCCAACATAAACCACAACTTTTTATAAATGCCCTGCTTTCATTGTTAGGGCCACTCCAAACATACCTGGCCACAATCTCATCAGTGTGATGAGGACAGTTTCAAGGACAGCATCTCATTAAGCATACTACCATCCTGTCTTGCCACTCCACTTGCTCCAGCTGGGGAGTTTGCACCAGTGTTTCAGGAGGTTTTGCGCTGCTTCTTCCTTCACGTGAAGCTCTGTTGGGGCCTTGCACATCGCATAGTATCTATCAGGTTTTCGCCCTTGCCCTCCATCACAGGGCTCCATATCCCATTGCCTTGTTGCTCATCCACAAGCCTGTTCTGCAACACTGGGTAGGCAGGTGCGCATGAGTTGTGCAGGATGCAGCAAGCTTTCCACAATGTTTCCTCATGGTCTCTGGGTGATGCCTGCATGGTGTGAGAAGTACTGGGAACCTCTGGCCAGATGCCAAAGGCGTTCTCCCCACCACCCGTTCTTACCCTGGACAGCCAGTAGTTGAAGTCTCTCTCTTCAACCGGGTGAGGCATCTGGCAGTGTAGGGCTTCATCAGGTAGGATCTGGGGGGAGAAGCGTCATCCCCACAATGAAGGTAGGGCCACATCTTGTGTTTCGTTTGGGCAGGTGGTGTCTGGGATCTGGGAAGCCCATGGTGAGTTGCGTTCCAGTCCTCCTTGAGGTGACTGTTGTTGTATAACCTGGCATCTGAAATAAGCCAATTGCCTGAAGTTATCGATGTACTATTGAAGTTGTAGTTAAGCCATCGACCATGCAAAACACCGAGGACGATGCTGAAGTTATAGCACTTTGTAATTGTCAATAAGTGGGACCCTGAGTTGGCTGGCTCTTTGCAAGCCGCCCACGGTGCTCCATCTATGGCTCCAAAGGTGTGGGGGAATTTCACTCTCTCGATACCACAGCTCTGCACACCTTTCTCTCCAAGCCATCCTTCAGTGGAGGACAACTGGAGGAGCTCCTCCAAGGTATTTCTTCGACTCGATGCCTGCACCACTTCTTCTGACCACAATGCTGATGGTGTTGTTTGGCACCCTCCAGCCGTACTCGAGCATGCTCCTGTACATGGTCCCTGAGCCAGGTGCCGCCAGAGTCAGTGCCACACTTCAACCCAGGGTCCAGGCTGGGCCGGAAGTTTTGGTGTTTGGCCCTTGGGTGCAACCTGAGGGTCTCAGCTGCTCCACAACTTCGTCAAACATGGCTGGCGGCATCTCGATGAAATTCTTGGAATGAACGAGGTGTTCGTTCCTAGCTGCACCATCTTGCTTGTTATACAGTCGCTAATTGGCTCTCTTCACGATACTTCTTCGGACCCAGATGCTTCTTGGACTCCTCTTTTTTCATAGAACAGCGTGAAAGAGCCTGTAGAGGGGGGTCTTTGCACCTGTTGTAGAATGATGGCGGGCTACCAAAAGGAGTGATGTTGACGATCCATGGTTGGAGATGATTGGCATTCTGTTGGAAGAGCAAGGAGCAAGATGAAGGCTGAACGCAGCGTCTGCAGAGAAGGGCTGCGTTGACTGAAAGTTGAGATCCGGGGATTTCTCCCCCTTTTTATCGGAAATATCCTTTTTCCGCTTAGGTGTTCTTATTTGCATCACCTAGACATCCTGCAGACATCCTAAATAATCCGAGATTACGTCCCCTATTAACGACATTTTTTCTGCTTTTAAATGCTTTCTATTGGAGCTGCAATCCGCTTTCATCCTTTCTACGTCCATGTACTAATTGCTGCTATGTCCGTTCCGCATCCGCTTTCACTTCCTCGCTGTGTCTGTTTTTCCGCTGGAGTAGATGTGAGTTGTGCGGTATGCGCAGGCAATACCTGAGCGGACATAACGGATGCGTAACAGATACTGACGGACGATTATAACTATGTTCCCCGTGATGCGTAGTGGATGCTAGTAACGGACGCGTTAGGATACTTTATCCGCTCACAAAGTTTTGTGCAGCTCAAAACTTTTTGAGCGGAATGAAATCTCAGTCGACGGATTGGCTAGATGGATAAGAGAGTAGGAAAACATGGATGCAGTTGAGTACAGAACGCGATGCAATCCATTAATCAACAGATGGCCAAGTCGGTTTTCTCTCCGTATTTACATCCTCTTTCATCCGGTTAGTTGCTGTGTTAGACATGCGCTTGAAGACAGCCTACAGACCAACCAGTCCCTCTTCCAAGCCAGGAGTCCAGCTTTACCCTGTTCCAGGCTAGGTGTCTTCAGTTTGCCCCACAACAGAGACCCCCCTTCTGGACACCGCTGTACTCCCCATTCGGCGGACTTGGAGGATTCCATGTGAGTGATGACGCCCTGCTGTCACAATGAGAAGAAGAAAGCAGCCACCAGAGGCCAACCATCCCCACTCCATATCCCCCAGCTCTCCAGGAAGATTGGCAGGCAGAGAGGCAGACTAGAGGGCGCAACCACAGCGTGCTGTTGGAGATCAGGACACAAAGAAGACCAGCACAGAACTTCTCTCTCAGCTGGTCCACCTGTGACAGAGCATCCTCGGCCAGGAACACTTCATCATCCTATGTGAGCCAGAAACCTGAGTGCGGTACTAGGGTTTTGATGAAGCAGCAACGATCACAAGCCCTTCTGGCACAACCTCAAGGCCTCAACTGCAGAAAGCTGCTTCCTGCGCCAGTCCTGGTCTGCTTCCTCCATCCCAGGTGATGTCACAGGCCCTTTCCATGGCTTTCAACAGCCGCCCATTACCAAGGCTACGGAGTACCAGGACTTCCCACAGCAGAAGCAGAACTCTTCCCAGTCCAGGCCCAGGTTCAATCAGATGCCCACAGACACCAGTCCTCACCCAGTGCAGACCAGACAACCCACAAAACATTCTCTCAACCCCTTTCCTTCCACCCCACAGCCACGACATTCATCAACGACCTGTATCCTGTCAATGGACAAGTCTGTGCCATCAGTTTTGCTGACATTCTCAAGTCCCTTGATGAAGGGCTTCTCAAACCTCACGGGACTGAGTTCAGCTCTTTCGCGATAGCTCCTGACACACCATTACCTGTTGTAACCCTCGGGGCCAAGCACCCCAATGGCATCTCAGACCAGCACTCAAGCCACAGCCATCTCCACAGTCCCTGCCCGCTTCCCACAGCTGAGACAATGGACATACTCAGAGTGACTCAGATAGTCTCAGAAGACTGAGTTGTTTACTTGTTAAGTTTATTCTTTGCTTAAGACACTAAATACAGCTTACTTGGTTCATTTTGCTTATTTAAGAAAGTCATTAAAGTTTACCTAAGAAAGTTAATAAGGTTATCTTTGCTTTACACACGAAGTTTACTTGGTTCTGTTTTTTTACTTAATAAAGTGTTGGTTGAAATCTTTGAAAAAATAGGTTAAGCCTTTGCATGCTTGTGAATAGATAAGGATATTGTGGGATTAGATAGTTGTGGGATAGATAAACCTCCAGTGCAAGCATAGTGGGATTGTATGGTCCACCATCCCAGAGATCCAGATGATTTTATCCCCCTTTTTATAGAAAATATCAGTTGTCTGCTATGGGGCCTTCTACATACTGTAGACCTACTGCAGACATCCTAAATATACGAGATATATCCCAGATACAAACGTTTTGTCCTTTTTGAATACTTTATGTACGAGATGCACACACTTACATCCTTTCTATTTCCATGCTACTAATGCTGTTTAGACGTTCCGTGTACCTTTTGTTTCCTCTGTCTTTCCGTTTTCAGCTGCAGCGGATGTGAGTTGAGGGGATGGCCAGAGGATGCAGAGAGGATACAGAGGACGTATGAAGGATGATAACGGACATAGAACGTTTGTTGCCCATATATGTCGTGGATGTACATCGTATACGGAGGAAAGTTCATCCGTTCACAAAGCTTTCTGCAGCTCAAAACTTTTTGCGTGAATGAAATCGCAGTGGACAGATGCTCGATGGATAGAGCGTATGAAACATGTATTCAGTGAGTACACAACGGATGCATAGTGTTTTCCAATGGATGGCAACCTTTTTTTTACATTTTATATCCTCTTTGCATCTGTAAGTGCAGTGGAACCGGGCCTTTACTATTAGGTCTTTCCTAAATTGAAGCAGGTAGAAAGGGCAAAATGTTCAAAACCCTTTTTAAAAAACCAGCATTGTAGGGGGCTTCTGGATTTCTTAGGGAACTTTATCCATTTTGTTTAGAGTTGCCAGCTCAAACTTCTCCCAGATCACATCACCAGATCATGCACCAGGCACCTTGATTTTTCTTGTTCAGATCAGGGCAAATCTCAGTAACTTTATCCAGAGAAAGCTTTTGAGAAATTTCATTTTAAGTTTGGAAGACATGGACTTTGGAGAGAATTTTATTCAAGAAATTAAACACGTCAGAATTATATTTAATAATGATCTAACTAAAGCAGGAGATATCCAAAAGAGGACAAGTTTATTTTTTTTCTTTTTTCTTTTATTTTTTGTAGCTCTTGAGAAGTTACCTTGTCATCGCAAAAGGGAAAGAAGAGCAGAAGGAAGATTCCATTAGGTGAGTTTCCTAGCAACAGATTTAAGATTACAATGAGTAACAATTGGCTCAGAGGTAGTATTCTGTAGGTTCTGACCAGTTCTATTGAGAATTTTGAGTAGTTTGGAGAACCGGCAGGAACCTTCCCCCAGGAATGGGAGGGAATGGAGATTTTACAGTATTCTTCCCCTGCCGTGATCACTAAGTCATGCCACAACCACCAAGCCATGCCCACAGAACCGGTAATAAAAATTTTTAAATCCCACCACTGAATTGGCTGCAATAACATTCCAAGGAGCGTCAACCTCAAAATAAGACTGGATTCCTCCTGTTCAATGGGAAAAACATTTAGCTCAAGTGTAATACCTGGACATGAATTTCACTCTTGAACCTTAGATCTTTACAACTTTCACTCTGCCCTTTCCATGTTCCTCCTTCAAAAACATACTTTGCAGAATGCAGTTGCTCCTGATGACCAATTTCAGGAAGGGTTGGCAGATGCAATTCTTTAAAAATTAGTATAAAGTAAATGCCTGGACACAATGTAAGAATTAATTCAGTTGTGCTTCCAGATAGATTAGCAGCTAAAGGCCAAAGCCTATAGTAACAAACCTGTTGTCATGCCTGCAACAATTTAAGCCTATGTTTAGTGCTAAAAAACACTTCCACTGACAAACCCATGCAGATTGGGGATGGAAGGTCTAGTTTGACAGATGCTGAGAAGACATACAACCCAGGGTGAGGCTTTTCTTATATGGTGGTGGCCTGTGACATAGGGCAGCAAAATACCATCAAGAAATCCAGCTCAGCCCTCTTGGGAAATGACTTAGGTTTAGGTACTTGATGCATGGATAAAATCCATCATGCAATAGCTGTCTGGGACTTCACTTCTCAAAGGTAAATTTGGTGCCACTGGATCTTTGTTTTTGTAGACTTCTAAACTTCTTCTTGATAATGGAAACAGGCAACATAAGGCAAAATTAGGCATATAAGGCAACAGCATGACATTCAACTTGAAAAGTTCATCTTTCCTGGCTCTTTTCTTGTCCTGATAGGCTCCATTATTGGAATGATTAGGAAAGTGCATGTGTTGCAGGAAGCATCATTCCAAGGTACTTAAAGTTTGAAGGAGTGAAAATTGGAAAAATATTCTCAGAGTTCAGGGTCAGCTGAGAAGCCCATAATTACTTTGGGATAAAAAAATATTAGAGTTTGCAGTAATCCAACCACCACACAAGTAAATAATTCAGCAGGATTCATTTATAGAAGAAATGTTGTTTATATACAATATAAAGCATAATGCATGTATGCATTACCCATGTAGCTCTTGCAACATGGTAGTAAGTACAAGAACAAGCAGCAGAAGCAATTCCAAACCACCAGAATTGAGAAACTACATTTATACAGACCAGTTACCCTAAAACACTCCCAGGCTCCAAGCCATCTGACATGGCTCACCACAGGTGCTGTTTCTTAGTCACCAAACAGTTCCCATTGGCTGACTTGTTGTTATGGCTATCCCAGCTCAAAATTTGTCATATACTGACAAAGAATCAGGGATTCCTAGATTGAGAGATGGACAAGTGTCCCATATTTTGTGGTTTGA
>BHFT01029842.1:1439-31673 GCA_004320025.1 Laticauda laticaudata | reverse complement strand
ATCTTCTTGTTCTCTAATTTCAAATGTCAATTTACTAATTTCAGCACAGTCCATAATTTTCTTAATAACTTAATAACTTCCTCCTGCATTTTTTTCATTTTTCCAATTCTTAGCAAATACAATTCTAGCTGTTAAAACATTTACAATCAAATATTTCATTTCTTTATTGTATATTTCCAGTATAATTCCCAATAAAAAGATCTCTGGTTAAAGTCTATGTGTTGTTTTATCATTTTTTCCAACCATGTATGGATTTTAGTCCAATATCTTTTTGCGTCCAAACATGTCCACCACATATGATAATATGAGCCAGGTATCTAATGACATTTCCAACATTTATCCGATTTGTTCTTAAACATTCTTGTAATTCTCACTGGGGTTAGATGCCACCTGTAAAACATCTTGTACAAATTTTCTTTATAAGCAGTTGACATTATCATTTTATAATTTTGAGACCACAAATTTTTCCATTTCTCTAAATCAATCCCATATCCAAATTTTTTTCCCCAGGCAATCATTGTTTCTTTAACTTGTTCTTCCTCTAATTTAAATTCCAATAAATATCCACAGAGTTTTAAAATTACTTTTTCATCAGTACCCATCATAATTTTATCTAAATCAGTCAATTTGTCATAGAGACCTTCTGTTTTAAGATCTTTATCAAATCTAGATTGTATTTGCAAATATGAAAACCAATTCATTTTTATACTTTGTTCTTCCAATGCTTGCATAGATTTAAGTTTATCCTTTTCATTCAATATCTCACCATATCTAACCATTTGTTCCTTTTTATATATTATTGGATAAGAAAAAGCTTCAATAGATGTCCATAGTGGAATTTTTAAATAATGTTGTCTTTTTATCTACAGGAAATTACATATGAAAATAATTGAACTGGACTATGTTAATATTTGTATGATGGGAGATTTCAATGGAATAATTAATGATCAATTGGATTATAAAACACAGAAATCAACAAAGAAAATTAGAAAGACACTACCAAAGTCCTTCTTTCGAATGATAGAGAAAATAAACTTAAAAGATGCACGGAGAGAGAGAAATGTGGAAAATAAGCAATATACTTTTTATTCAAACAGACATACATCATGGTCTAAAATAGATATGATATCAGTGTCTGCAGAACTACTTTCTAATATACGAGAAATTGAAACAGAAACAAGTACTTGGGCAGATCATAACACAATGACAGTTACTTGGAAAGGACAAAAGAGGAGATCTAGATGGACCCTAAATAATACGACATTGAAGGAAAAAGACTTTAAACAGAAAATGGAGAGAGAATTGGATTTCTTTTTTAAAGAAAATAAAAAAGAGGATACATCTCTACAGAACCTCTGGGACACAATGAAGGCCTACACAAGAGGCTTCATAATAGATTATACAAGGAAAAGAAATATAAAACAGAAAAAGACTTTTGAAATACTGGAAGATGACTATAAGAGACTGGAAAAAGAATTACAGAAGTTTCTGCAGAAAAGAAAAAGACATTAAAATTAAAATGGACATAACTAAACATAAAATGGGACTAATGGAAAAAGAAGAATTAGCACAAAAAATAAAAAAATGCTAAACAGAATTACTTTGAAGATGCAAACAAACCAGCCTAGCCTATAAATTGAGAAAGGAAAGAGAATCAAGATGGATTAGCCAGTTAATAGATGAAGAAGGACATGTTTGCTGTGGAAATGAGAAGAAAAAAATTATACAAGATTATTATGGAAAACTGTATTATCAAGAGAATATTCAAGAAGAAAAAATTAAGCAATATTTCCAGAAAGTGAAGCTACTCCAGAAACCCAAAGATATTGAAATAATATTGGAATATAACGATGATGGAATTAACTGAAGCCTTTAAAAAACAGAATGCTGGAAAAGCACCAGGTCCACATGGATTGCCAGTGGAATTTTACAAGGCTTTCCAGAAAATACTGAATCTTCAACTGTTAGAAGTCATGAATGAAGTTATGTCAAAGAAGAGAATACCCAAAACATGGTCAGAAGCATATATTACACTTATACCGAAGGAAGATACAGACCCGCAGCAAGTTAAAAACCTTCGACCTATATCCTTATTAAATTCAGACTATAAAATTTTTGCTTCAATCTTGGCAGAAAGACTGAAAAGTTACTTAAATAATTTTATCCATGTTGATCAAAATGGATTTCTGCCCAAGAGACAAATTAAAGACAATAGGAGAATAATTCTGGATACTTTGGAATACTATGAGACACATCCTGAAAAGCAAATGGCCTTGATGTTTTTCGATGCACAAAAAGCCTTTGATAATGTGAGTTGGCGATTTATGTTATTGCAACTGGTACAAATGGGCTTTGATAAAAAATTTATTCAAGCCATTGAAACAATATATCATAAACAAACTGCAAAGGTTTTGATAAATGGAGAATTAACAGTCCATAGATATAAGAAAAGGATAGACAAGGTTGTCCACTGTCACCTCTGCTGTTTGTGTTAACATTGGAAGTGTTGAATAGGAATATTAGAGAACAAAAAGAAATAAAAGGAATGAAAATTAAAAAGGAAGAGTATATATTGCAAGTTTTTGCAGATGACCTGGTATTTATATTAGAGGATCCATTGGAAACAGCACCTAAATTAATAGAAAAGATAGAAGAGTATGGAAAAGTAGCAGGTTTAAAAATAAATAAAGATAAAGCAAAGATATTAACAAAAAATATGTTAGCAAGACGAAAGAAAGAGTTGGAGGAAGCCTTAGAAATACAGGTCACAAATAAAGTCAAGTATTTAGGGATATATATTTCACCAAGATGTAGCACACTGAAGGAGGATACCTATTTTAAACTCAAACAACAGATTGCGACAGACTTGACAAAATGGGAAAATTAAAAATTATAATTGATTGAGAGAATATCTACAATTAAGATGAATGTATTGCCTAGAATTTTATATCTATTCCAGACAATTCCAATTTGCTTAGGGAAAGAGTTTTTCGAAGACAAATAAAATTGTGTCAAAATACATCTGGCAGGATAAGAAAGCGAGAATAAAACTCAAACTGTTACAAGATGCAAAAATAAGAGGAGGCTTTGCTTTGCCCAACTGGGAATGATATTATCAGGCGACAAATCTGAGGAGGCTTTGCTTTGCCCAACAGAGGGAGGCTTTGCTTTACCCAACTGGGAATGATATTATCAGGCGACAAATCTGATGTGGGCAAAGGAATGGATAACATTAAAGGAATGGATAACATTAAAGGAACAGTAGATTATTGACTTTAGAAGGACATGACTTGCTGTTGGGATGGCATGCTTTCCTCTGGTATAAGGGAACACAGGGGTATTTTAGAAAACATTATATTCAAGAGGCATTGTTTTTAAATTGTTATATTAGTTCTAACCTTCTTCCTCTGTGGCCATTTCCAGTCGCTATTGGTAGGGGAGGAAAGTCAAGCTCCAGGTGCCTTCTGGAAAGGGCCCTATGTAAAGCACAGAAGACATGTCTTTTTCCTCAAGTGCTGGAATAGGATGAGGTGACTGCATATTGGAAGCTTGACTTGGTGCTAGGTTTGTATTTTGAATGTGTTTGCTTTTTATATTTTATTTATTTAGATCTGTTTTCCAACCCTTATTATTTTTATAAATAACCCAAGGCAGCAAATACACCAATACCCCATCCTCCTCCTATTTTCTCCAGAACAACAGCTCCTTGAGGTGAGTTGGGTGGAGAGAGAGTGATAGGCCCAAGGTCACCTAGCTAGCTTTCATGGCTAAGATGGAACTAGAACTCACAGTCTTCTGGTTTCTAGCTGGGTCCCATAATGCCTAGACCAAACTGGATTTATAATTTTAGTATGGTTTGTAGGTTCTAATTTATAATAAGATGAGTGGCTATATAAATGCTTTAAATAAATAAATAAATTAAATAAATAAATTTAACTCATTTTCCTAAGGGATGAATAGGACCTGTCCTCATACTTGCTTGCTAATTCTTCCTGTGACCAAGTACCCTAATATAGCAGTGAACACGAATACAAATCTCCTTCAGATAAGTAAAATAAGAATACCCTTCAGATTCCTGGAGGTTTTATTATAGGAGCAGTTTGTCAAGGCTACCTTCTCAGCTTTTATTCTTTCCCCACCAGTCTTCCAGCCTAGCCTTCACCTCTTAAATTTCTAAGTAATGCTTCATACAAGAATTTATCAGGGTTCCCTTTGCTTATTGCCCAAGATTGGCCAAGGTAACCAAGTAACATCACCCACTGAATTCATGTTCTATTGAAACAAAGTTTGAAGGAATAAATATGGATATTTTGAATTTTGCTACTATTTATATATTGGAAAATAAGTCAATACAGTGAAAATTTATTATTTAGAAATTTAATATTTCTAAATAACACCAAAATATGAATGAAAATCTTCTAATTAAATAACTATGTAGTTCCTTAAACTAAAAATGCACTTAAATTATGGTACTTGAGGTTCTCTCTCACTCTCTTTCTCTCTCTCTTTCTCTTTATTTTTCTTTCTTTCTTTCTTTCTCCCTAAATATTAAAAAGCTTCTTTTATTTTTGTTAGGAAAATAATGGAAGGAAGTATTAAGCTTACATTTGAAAAGAATCATAAGAAATATTAGAGCTACTTCCAATAGTTTCAAGAGTCTAAACACAGGCCAGGAAGGAAGATTATTAAGACTGAAAACATAGACAGGCTGTTGTTCTAATCATTGTCATAAAGGAGAATTTGGCAATTCTGCCAGCAAATAATGAATGTGAAGATAGTTCATTTTAAAACAAGGAAAACAATGCACCCTGACATGATGGCAGTGGGAAATATAAGCAGCGAAACAAAGACGTTTTATTATGTGCCCTGACCGGGCTGTGAAAAATGTCCCCTCATTTCTCCTAATTGTTGATCAGTACAAATGTTCAGCTAACTGCAGATCAGAGGAAAGAGGATGTTTCTCTCTCTCTCTCTCTCTCTCTTTGGGTAGCCACATTTTCTCTTAACTAGAATTGTTGCCTGTGGAAAATTCTTCTTCTGGGAAAGATGCTCCATTGAGAGAAATGATGATTCAGTGTGTATTATGAAAATTCCTGGAAAAAGCATTTCCTTCTTGGAATGGCATCCTACCTTTTGCCAGGTGGTTGACACACCTTCACTTGGGATGTGGTGCCTCAGTGGCTAAGACACTGAGCTTGTTGATCAGAAAGGTCAGCAGTTCAGCAGTTCGAATCCCTAGCGCCATGTAACGGGGTGAGCTCCCGTTACTTGTCCCAGTTTCTGCCAACCTAGCAGTTAGAAAGCACGTAAAAATGCAAGTAGAAAAATAGGGACCACCTTTGGTGGGAAGGTAACAGCATTCCATGTACCTTCTCTGTTTAGTCATGCTGGCCACATGACCATGGAGATGTCTTCAGATTGTGCTGGCTCTTTGGCTTTGTAATGGAGATGAGCACGACCCCTTAGAGCAGGAAATGACTAGCACATATGTGCTAGGGGAACCTTTACCTTTAGACACACCTTCAAGTGGGCAAAGAAGCCTTTTGATTGCCTCTGTTGCCCATTTTTAGGTGCAACCATCTTTTTCATGCAGGTTTCTCTCCTCATCAGAAAGCAAAGGCTGAGGAGGAGGAGGAAGAGGGGAGAAAGAGTCATAGACCTCCCAGAAAGCAGAATCTTAATGTTTTTCAGGGCCAATGATATGCTTTTAATGCAAAGGCACAGTCCCTACACATCCAGATTACACAATTCATCTATTGCTCTATTAAATAAATAGCAAATCCTGGAGGAAATCAAACTTCAGCTATTCTCTGGAAGTCAGGCTGAAAATGCAGCATGAGTGGATGCCTTCCAGGACTGCTTTCTCTGTGGCTATATCCCAAGCCACAGGAATCAGTCAAACAGGCCATATCTCGCAATGGTTGTGATCCCCTGCTCCAGCTATTCCCCCTCATAATGGCAGCCACAGAGGTGACTCTCTGCAAATAAGGCCTTGCAGCCGCTGGACATTCATCATGTCTCTCCAGAGCACCATTAGACTATCCTAATGGGCACTCCCATCTTCATTATGATATTAATAACCTAAATTTCCAAAGTGATTTCATTTGTAAAAATGACAATGGCTGGCTGCTCCGGAGACAAACTGTTTTCATCACACTCCTGCTTGCTTACAGAGGTCTTCCTTGTTTCAGTCAGTGGGGGAGGGGAGGGGGAGAAGGGGATGATGGGGGTGGAGGAAAAAAATGTGATAGCATCAGATCTCTTGTGGTACGCACAACTGCCTAAGAGCAATGTCACTTGTCAACACAGCACACATGCTTGAAGATTCCTTTATAGTGCAACTAGTGATCGGAAGACAATATGGAGAGGGAAGGCAGAAAGAAAACAGGAAGTCTATATTAATGTGGAAGTGGTGGAGAAAAATCAAGGACAGGCTATGTCAAAGCTAAAGCAGGAGTCCATATTAATTCCATTTGCACAATGATGTTTACGTCTAAAAGTCTTGTGTCCCCATGACACACCACGAACAACACTCAAAAAAGAAGCAGGGGGATCCAGACAGGTCAAATATATGTGATTAAAATTAAACACGATTACTTTCTGTGTTAGGTAATAATTTTCACCAACGGAAAAAATCAGGGGTAATTATTGGCGCCACTGAAAGGTTTCTGGGAACGGGCCAAAAATACCTGTCTTTTTATTTGTCTATGTTGATCTGAATTCTATTTTTACTGTGCACTCATATACTGGGTGAACAATCTGTGGGCTAGACACTAAATGTGGTTTCTCAACTCTGCCTTCAGCTTCCAGAGCATTGCTAGGTTGCACTACGAAAAAGTGGCGGTTCATTTTTTTTAACCTATAATCAAACAATGCATGAGAACACAAATTCTGGAAAAAATATGAAAAAAAAAACTCAGGCAAAACTTTCCATTTTCTTCACCCTGGTGGTATTACATCACAATCTATGATCCTGGAAGCCAACAGTATTTCTAAAAGAAAGTAAAAATTCAGCCTCTGCATCTGCAAAGGAGATACATCTCTACCTAAATTTGAAAAGTCTTGCCTTTTAAAAATCTGTTTTTCCACCCAAATGTGTTGGGACAGTTCTGGTTTTGGCATAATACAGTTAGCCCTCAACTTACAATCACAAATGGAACTAGAATTTCGTAAGTTGTTATGGTTATAAATCGTCATGTGATTTTATGAACAATTTTATAGTGCTCATTAAGGGAACCATGTGGTGAAAGACATGGACATTAAGCAAATCCAGCTTTCCCAACAGAACTTTTGCTGGAAACCAGCAAAAATATAAGGCCACGAACTGCAATCAGGTGATTTCAGGCAACTGCAACCAGTCATAAATGCGAGCTGGTTGGCCAGAGCCTGAATTGCAAACGTGACCATGAGGGCTGGTATGACAGTTGTAAAGTGTGAGGACAGGTCATAAAACACTTTTTCTGAGGCCCTTGTAACTTTGAGCCATAGTTAAGCAAACAGTCGAAGGTTAAGAACTATCTGTATTCATTTCTGCTTTGGAGAAAATAGCAAAGGATTTGGCAGTCACTAAAGTTTTATTCTACCTTGCCTTTTTTAATGGAAAATGCTTTCCCCTTCTCCTTCACAAGCCTTGGATCTAGATCGAAAAATAAAAAATCCTCAGCTGATCAGACTTTGGTAACAGCTTCTATTATGACTCAGGTTCTCACGGTTAGGCAGGACTCTTGGGAATGGTTAAGCAAATGGCCCTCCATCAACCAGTTTCTACCCTCAGTCCCCCCAAACAACAGCCCCTGGATTACCCAGCAAACCCACAAGGCAAGTGTACAGACATAAGATAAGGACAGTTTTGAAGGCAAAGTCTTCAAGGCTAAGGCAAGACGAAGACAGTCCTCAATGCAAGGCAAAAGTTCTGAGACAAAACCAGGGGAATGTAATCCGAAAACAAACACTTGTTCCTGGCAAAAGCCCCTCCTCATGGCATCTTCTTAAATTCTACTCTCCAGGTGAACCTCATCAGGTGGGGTGGGTGGTCTCCTCCCAAGTGGTTAGTTTGCCCTGCACTGACTCTGCCTTCTCTCCATTCTCCGTGATCGGTGATTGGGTAGGGGAGGCATTTGCTCGTCTCCAGAGTACTACCACTCCTCTGTTCTGCTACTTGCCCTTACCATCTCTTTTCCCCTTCCTCAGTCAGCCTGCACCCTCTTCCATCCTGCCTACTCTTCCAAGGCCTGAGGGACCTAGGACTGCCTCATCGTTGTCTGCCAGTCCACCTCATGGGCCATAGGTACTGTGCCATCCCACTCCATCAGCTCAGGCTCTCACTCCTCCTCCTCCTCCTCCTCCTCCTCCTCCTTGGATGCTAGCTCCAACAGGGCCATGACAGCTTCTATGCTTGGACAATGTGGAATGCATAGGTTAAAACATTTATGTGCACATCCACATAATTAGAAGTGAATATACTTACTTTTCCTACACCTCCACACCAATGAATAGTCTTCACAAGGTGCCTAAACCCACAATGTGATAGAATTCATGGATCAAATGCTATCCATGAATACCACAACCTAAAGTGTAATTCTAGTTGCCAACTAAGAGTAGAAACTGGATCTTTCCTATCTTGTCTCATGCCTGTTGCATGCTTTACAAAAACACAACCCAAAAGATGTTATAGCTTCATCCTAATGAATCTCTCCACTGTGGCGATTCTCCTTTCTGATGCATTAGGGCCAGCCAGCTGCCCTTTCTTAAGCACTTCCAATGTTCCACATTAATCAAACAGAGAACTGGAGTCACTGATGCTGTCTGTATAAACTGCCTGAGCTATTAATGCAGAAGGAAAATTAGCCTACCTCTGATTATTTTTAGGCTATAGTTAATTTTTGTCATTTTTGTACTTAAGAGAGTCTGGAGAGATGACCCTTCTGGACAGCGCTGCAGTAACAGGGTGAACTGAAGGCTTTAAATAGCCAAGATTCTTCCTACAGAAGGGGAAGTTTGTGCTGGGTGGCATTAACACTTGGTCTTCACTGACAGAAGAATAAGTAGTTGGAATATCTTTCTTATGAAAGCACTCCAGTGGGATCATGTGATCTGGTTAGAAATCACAAGGGGCATCATGAGATAGAGACAGAGGTAGAGATAGAGGTGATTGAAATAGAGATGGAGAGTTGATAGGTAGATAGATAAATAGATGTTTTAGATAGATAAATTCTGAGAGGTTACCATTCTCTTGCCTCATGACTGGTGATTTGTACCTCTTTTTGGTGGTTGCCTGAATGCTATTCTCATTCCAGAGAATAGCTCATTCCCACCCTTTCCCTGTTTGTTGTAATGCATAACTCCAGCCATTCCAGTGAGTGAAATACTCCCAGAGTTGGCTACAGGGCACCATAAAAAAAACCCCCAACATTGAATAAATGAGAAGAAGCATCACCTTCCCTGTGGTGGGTGCCAGGGAAACATATATTCTACAATCATTTTCATTTCATCCCTATTCACAAAAGACAGAGTGACACATTTACAAGGGTAAAAATGTACAGGAAATTTGTCTTTTGGCTTGAGTCAGCAGTAATAGTATCCATGGCCAATTTGTAAGTGAATGAGAAGGCTTCCTAGTTGCAAACTCTTTCTATTTAAAACCTTCACAATACTTTCCTGCAGAAATCAGGACTCAGTGTGGATTGATTATTTAGACACCATTCTATAAGCTACCTAATGCTTTTCTGCTGGCCAGTTTTGACTCATTTCTTGTTCCATGTTCCACATGCCTAAACATATTCACCTTCCCCAACTTCAAAAAAAAAAAAAAATCCCCCAGAAAAACTCCCACCTCAAAAGCTTTTATGGCATTCCTCTTAGTCTTCATGCTTGCTATAACATTCCTCCACACTCCTTTAGTCTACATTCTACACAATTGCTGATACTTGAATGTCAAGAATATTCCCTTTAGGGCTCTTTGAAACCAGCATGCAATGGTACAATAGGAGGCAGAAGAACACAGGGGGCAGGCAAGCTGGATTATCCATCACTGAAATCACAGACCAACTCTCCTACTGTCATGGAGCACAATTAAGCTATCTGGAGAATATACATATTTCTTGTCATCATTACTATAATTCTGCTAAATAACTAAATTACTGATAAATACAGAATACTGATAAATACAGAAGCACATTTCCGGTCTCTTGCCAAATCAAATAATTAGAAATGCATTTCATAAGAAGATGCATAAGTGTATTAAGAATCAGTGTTGAAGTTGTGATAACTGTTGGGCTTGCTAGATTTTGAAATTAAAGATTCTTCCTTAGATTTCAATGCAACCATCAATTTATAGAACAGCTTCAAGCAAAGGATCATCTCTTGATTTTAATTTTCCATCCCTATAAAACTGGAATTATTTGCTAGAAGTAAAATGAACGGATTCGTATCCCAAGGAATGAGCAAAATATCTACATTTCTCTGGCTGGTTGTAAAATTTTAAACTGGTGGAGCAAGCCAGAAAAAATGGTTGCACAGGTGTCTATCCAATCCTCAATTCATTATCCTAGTCAGGAGAGAACTGTAGTTGAGCAGATTGTGTCAATAACTATTCATCTGTACATTAGTTCCGCTGAATAAATCATTTTAAAATAAGGCCAAGTATAAATATATTTGCAAACAGGAAAGGAAAATACAGGTAGGGTTATGCCCATTTGTTCAGTGACTGTTTACATACACTGGTGCTGAATGAGGGGATTTCTGACAGGTCTTCAGAGTTGCAGCATCTATGGTTGGTGCCTGGTTTGTGATTACAACATTATAAGACATGGTCCGAGTTTAGATTTCTCTGACCTACAAATAAAATCAATATATGGAAGCCAGCTGGGAGTTGGAAGTCATAGCTACATGAGGTCTTCACTTAACAATTAACATAATCCTTATGCAATGATGGCAATTTGGACAGCCAGAACTTCTGTCACTAAGTGACACAGTCATATGATATTGCACTTTATGACTAATACATTCCAATCCCAACTACTTTTGTAAATTGAGGGTGATCACATCACAGTAGCAGTAGGCAATTAGGCTTCATAGGACTTTACAATCCTCTCTAAGCAGTTTACTGAGTCAGCATATTGATTGCCCCTGGATCCCAATTTTACCAATCTTGGAAGTACGGAAGGCTGAGTCAACCTTGAGCCTGATGAGATTCAAACTGCCCAATTGAAGGCAGCCGGCAGGTAGCAGAAGTAGCCTGCAATACTGCACTCTAACCACTGCACCACCGTGGCACCTTAATTCAAGGAATGTTGCATAAGAGCAAGAGCGGCTGAATAAGCTGCTCAAAGAACTTCCAGTAGTTCTCCAATTAACTGAAGAAGCCTTCATCTGATTTTAGCTAACCCATAAAATTGAAATATAGATTTTACATTTATCTATAGTAGAGATAAACTCCAATTTTGAATGCAGTACCAATTCATATTTGAGATTGTTGTCTAAGAGTGGTTTCCAGTTTGAGCAGAAACCTCTGTCAGATTTTCTTTTTAGGTAAATACTGTAGTTATTATAAAGCTCAAGGCATATGGGTTACCCATTCTTCCATTGAAGTGCTCTGTTTTTCCAGTAAGAAACGTCAAGTGTTTTTGCATCAGTTATTAGATATGGTATAGAATTAATTCAGCATCCTTTGAGAGACTGTAAGGTTTAGTGAAGTTTAACAGTAATATTGTGAGTTGAAATAGGAGTTCCAGTATCTGTAAAAACCTTAGAGTAGTTTATTGCATCAAACAATCCACTTTCTTCTTAACATGCCATTTAGATAGATGTTATTTCTGGGAGAGAGAGAGAGAGAGAGAGATCAAGCGGGGAGGAAGCAACAATGGACTTACCTGAATCAAAGTTCTAGAAACTATTCTTCTGTTTTCAAACCTTAGCAGAGGCACCTGCTGTTTTTTTTTAATGCTTTTGTTGATCTGATTTGTCTTCTACTTGCTTTAAAATTCCCAGGTTGATTTTCCCCCTCCATATGTTTGTTGAATTATTATTCCAGGCAGAGAATGATGATATGTTATTATTTTTAAGTGCATTCTGCATTCTTGATAAAAAATACATTGAAAAAGCTAGGCAAAGTGGCTGGAAAACAAATTCAATGCATCCTGAGACCTTGATCCCTTAGGCAAAAAAGTTAAGTCTATGATTTAAGTTAAAAGTTAAGTTTATGAGTTAAGTCTCCTTCATAATAGTTGGGAAATGTTTGAGGGTAAGAACAAGATGACAAGGCTGAGATGGGAAGCCCATTTCTGGATTTAAGGCAAGGGAATCATTTCATGATGTCACTGATGAAAGAGATGGCTTCTGGGAACTCCAGAGAGGAGAATGTCTATGAGGATTCTCAGTCATCCAGATCATGGTTGTCCCAAAGATTTTTTTTTTCCAAGACGATTCTGGTTTTTCTTTGAAGACATTTCACTTCTTATCCATGAAGCTTTTTCAGCTCTGACTAGACTTCCCCACCACCCAATCAGAGCTGAAGAAGTGGATGAGAAGCAGAATGTCTTCAAAGTCCAGTTGCTTCTTAAAAAAGCATATTTGGGACATCCAGGCAGAAGAATCCATGCTGCATAGTCTTCTTTGTCACCATACCCACTATATCCTTAGCCTCTTGCAGGGTAACAAAACAATGTGTCATTTTTGACTGTCAAGAGCTCCTCTTGAGATAAGCCAGGACATCCTCTTATCCATCCCCAGAGGATTTTATGCCTCTGTGTTTTTCTTCCTTCTTCACTCTTCCATGTTTTGTCTGCCTTGTGTTTAATTCCTTTATTTTTTTTATGAACCTTGGGAGAATTAGGGGAACAAATTAGCCAACAGGATTCAACTGGGAAAAGTTGAGAAGGGATTGCCTGATTATCCGTTTTATCTAATGTTTCTTTACCCCCTCCCTTTCCCCCAGCATGTACCCCAAATGCAGACATGGTTCTTGTGGGGAGGTTTTCTTTCCATATTGCTCAGGTGATAATTGCAGCTTTCACTTAATATTTTGAATTTGACAAGCTGCTATCCTCTGTTATCACAACAATAAGTCACCTTGGAGTTTTGCCTTGTATCACCTTCAGAGATCCAAGCTGGAAAGTGATAAACTTCCTACCAGGTTGGCTATCAGGCAAAATGGAATGGTTGATACCTAAAAGGTATGTGAGAAATTTTTCTCCAAATCTGGATGCAGGTTTCATATCCTACTGAGGTGAATTAGTAGCGAAAGGAAATGAATTTTCCAGGAAATCAATTTTGGCTTATGAGATAATGTTGCTAAATTTGGGGAAAGTCGCACCTCACACAGTGTCTGCCTGGATTCATTATATAAATGGAGCATAATATCTTCCCTTTAGAGGGTCTTTTGGGTCCCAGGTCAAACTGTAGATCATATCGTGACCAGCTGTAAGTGAGGGCCTATACTGATCCAGTATCTAATTTTTTAAAAAATGCTGCACTTCAATGGTTAGATGGCCTGGACGTTGGTATCTGAAAACAGATCTTTTAAACATTTATATTTTATTGTGTTTTATTATTGTAGGTGAAATGTTAACATATACTGCTAGTTCATATATGATATGCCATATGTAAAAGGAAGGAAAGTAGGAAGAAAGGAAGGAGAGAGATTAGAACAGAACAGAACAGAACAGAACAGAACAGAATAGAATAGAATAGAATAGAATATTGGCCAAGTGTGATTAGACACACAAGGAATTTGTCTTTGTGCAAATGCTTTCAGTGTAGATAAAAGAAAAGATACATTCATCAAGAATCATATACTTAATAATAGTCATAGGGTACAATAAGCAATCAAATCATACCAGGAAATAGTCAGTATAAATCATAAGGATACAAGCGACAAAGTTATAGCCATACAGTCACAAGTGGGAGGGGATGGATGATAAGGAGTGATGAGAAGATTAATCGTAATAGTAGTGCAGACTTTGTAAATATTTGGACAGTGGTAATTATTTGTTTAGCAGAGTGATGGCATTCAGGGAAAAAAATTCTCGTGTTTAGTTGTTCTTGTGTGCAGTGCTCTATAGCTTCGTTTTGAGGGAAGGAGTTGAAATAGTTTATGTCCGGGATGTGAGGGGTCTGTAAATATTTTCACAGCCCTCTTTTTGACTCCTGCAGTATACAGGTCCTTGATTGGAGGCATAAAATAATAATTGTTTTTTCTGCAGTCTGTGACTGTCTTGTTGGGTTGCAGAACCAATCCAAGAGAAAGGAAGAAAGAAAGAAAGAAAGAAAGAAAGAAAGAAAGAGAGAGAGAAAGAAAGAAAGAAAGATTGTTATTCTGGTTACTTAAAACATGAAATAAAAGGCACATGGATAATTATTTTCTTAGCTACCTGCCATGGCTGGCAAAGCTTAGTAAAATTGCTGTCTGAAAGATACCCAGATTGGGAAAGAATACTTTAACCACAAGATCTCAGTATGGGTTCCCTAGTAACCCCCCTTCCCACCCATTCTCTTTGTCTAGCAAAACTCTTCAAATATTTTATTTTTATTTATTTATTTATTTATTTTTATTTGTCAATCATTTACAAGATAATCGGTACAAGTATATACATAGTTATGAATACATAAATGGGTACATAAAAGAAAAATAAAAGAAACAATAGGACAAGGACGGAGAGATGAGTATTCCAAGGTCCTTTACAGAGCTTGGATCATCAAAAAGGTCTTGACTATTCAGCTTGTATTTTATTTTCTGATTTTTTTCTGCCAATATGTAAGGCAGAGCATTTATTTGTTGAGATTTGAAGTTGCCATTTGTTTGACCATTCTGATACATAGACAAGATCTTTTTGAANGCAGTATTGTCTGTGGTATTGAACAGCTTTACATCATCAGCGAAAAGAACGCAGTTGCTCTTAATATGATCACAGAGACCATTTATGTAGAGTATGAAGAGAGTTGGTCTGAGAACACTGCCTTGGGGACACCACTATTGACAGG
This sequence comes from Laticauda laticaudata, assembly GCA_004320025.1. Classification (NCBI taxonomy): domain Eukaryota; kingdom Metazoa; phylum Chordata; class Lepidosauria; order Squamata; family Elapidae; genus Laticauda; species Laticauda laticaudata. Next base: position 16,694 of record BHFT01029842.1, on the reverse strand, counting down.
TACAGAATTTGATAGGACACTCCCAATTTTGACCATTTGTTGTCTGTTTGGCTCTCCAAGGAGATCACCGAGCGATACTACCTGGTGAAAAGCCAAAATCATGTAAATGCAGGAAAGTTTCTTGGAATAAATTTGAAACACTTTTAACTGCTTCTTTGTCGTGCAACTAGTTTCTTGGTTTCCTTAAGAAAAGAATTAAATGATTAAGCAATCCTTATTAACATGAAGTGCCTTTTTTGAACCAGTAATGATTTTGAAAGCATTACTCAACTGATGAAAATATCCCATGACTAAATGACAGAAGAGTGGAATATCCACTCAGAAGCTTTATTTTAGACATCAACAGTATCATCAAACACTAACATCCATAGTTCTGTAGAAGAGCAGAACAACAGAATAGCAGATTGGAAGGGACCTTGGAGGTCTTCTAGTCAAGCAGGAGACCCTATACCATTCCAGACAAATGGCTGTCCAATCTCTTCTTAAAAGCCTGCAGTGATGGAGCATCTACAACCTCTGAAAGCAATCCATTCCACTGGTTTATTGTTCTCACTGTCAGAAATTTCTACTTAATTCTAGGTTGTTTCTCTCCTTGGTTATTTCCCAACCATTATTTTTTGTTTTGCTGTCTGGTGCTTTGGAAAATTGGTTGACCCTCTCTTCTTTGTGGCAGCCCTTCAAAGATTGGAACACTGCTATCATGTCACAACACTGGTGTTCTGGTTAAACTATAACACAGAGTTATCTTGAGCCAAACACTTCAACCTATTGGTTCCATTTTGTTCATTGCTGGGCACCACTATTTTATGACGATTATCACAATCTGTCAAGTGAACCTTGAGTCCAGGGAATGTCCTGGAATGCTTCTTTTTCAACGATTTTCATTCCAACAATTTTTCTTATAAGAGTAGTTACATAAAAGAGATCAAATGGACTGGATGGAGTTAGGCTAACTCCATCAACATCTTTGCTTCAAGTTGAATTTTATGCTACTTGACCATCTTTTCTGTGTTGTATTGCTTCTATACTACATTAATCCCAATACTACCTCAGTGAAGCATATTATGGGAACATAATCATATATAACTCCCAGTAGTCTTGTGACATTTACATACAAAAGGGAAGTTACAAGAAAGATGGCTGAGAAGTATTTTCCATAGCTACAAATGGCAAAAAATAATGGCTATAAGTTCCAGTTAATTAGATTTCATTTAAATTTAAGAGAAACCCTCTGATAATAAGATCTGCACAACAGTTGAACAGTCTCTCTCTGAATTTGCTTCTGATTTGCTCTCTCTGTCCATCTCTGAAGGTTTTAAGAAGTGGCTGGACAACCACTTCTCACAGACAGTTTAATTGGTTTTCTTATAGATTACAGATGATGAGAATCAATGATACTTATGATTCTCTCCAGTCTACAATTTGAACATAAATATTAATGTCATACATTTATTCCTACAACTGGGGGAGAGAGTCAGGGGCAGGAGGAAAAGGAACAGAGTTTCAAAACTCAGTAGAGGCTGGATTATATGCTACATAGCTTTCATGAATGGTTGTGGAATTTATCTAATTCCTATTATTCATCCTCATTGATTAGATGGGCCAAATTATTTTAGTTTTCCTGATATTATAACCAGCTGCATAATTTGTGCTTGTTTCTCTATGATATGAAATATGCTGTAGATATTTTGGTTACTGCATCTGATGAGCAATTGCTCTATTTCACAAAATGCCCTTCTACATCACTGTTTTAGATACATCAAATGCCTTAACAGTTTTCAGAACACATTTGAAATTTTAAAAAGGCAAGGCAAGGTGTCAAGGCAAGGTGGCTTTCTGGCATTTTAAAAGCACAATATTTATTTTGAAATGGCTATTTAAAATTTCTGTTTTTACTATACAAGCTTCTATTAGAGAGTAAAACATGCAAAATCATATCAAAATGTTACATTTGTTTAGTATGGTATAACATCACTTGTAAATTGCATAATAGATTTAAATATAAGAGTTTAAATATATGAATTCAGTAAGCTTTTCATTTTGTATATATTTGAAATGGTATCCGCATGCATTCTTCTTTTTTCTTCTTTATAATCTAATATTAGCTATTCTTATGATACATTTGATAAATATTTATGAATAAATTACTCCCAAACCATATAATATACTTACATATATTTTCCTGGAATGATTAATATATAAAAGATGAAACAATATCTGGAATATGTCTGCAGTGCAATATTTTTTGAGACTTTATGGAATCTTTCCTAAAGCATCTAATTTTTTATTTTATGATCCTTCCTTGATGCATATTCCATAGACATGGTGTCATTGTCACAAACCTGTCTCCAGGTTTACTGGAGAAGTGACTATTATTTCAAAATGAGCTCATGTGCATCATGATGTCATAATGCAAATGACACAGCACATGTACTGGCATCTGTTTACAACTCTATATAATTTGCATTATTTATGTGATGACATCATGAAAAGCAGAATGTTGCTCCCCTGCATATGCCATTGATATGTGTCACCTGATAATCAGGTCAATGTTAGAATAATTAATATAAGTTTCTTTCTATTGCATTACCTGCTAGTTTCTTCTTCCCCAAATCCCTTTTATTATTTCACACTCAACATCATGAGTTTTGTCATACATCTTAGTGTTATTCCTGTGAAATCCAGTTGTGACCAGATGTCTTCTATTTTGATTTAGTAATATTTACACCCAAATTGTGCAGATGGTGCTTCCTTTATCCTAATCCTTCCTATGAAAAGCTTCCTTTCCCCTTCTACCCTGAGAATAATTTCAAAAGCAACTTCTTTTCATCAAGTTAAAAAATAGCAGGTGAGAAAATTCAGAAAAACAACCCTCAGCATAGTTTAAAAGTTTCTTAATAGCAATAAAGGGGAATGTTTGTAGCTCAGGGTTGAAATGAGGGGTCCTGTCATGCCCCTGTCAGAATCTGATTCAGAGGGGGAGGCTGAGCAGCTGACAGGGAGTGGGAGTGTGGCTCCGTTGGCTGTGGAAGAAACTGGACAAAGAAGGGCAAAGTCTGGCTGGGCAGAGCAGGGAAGAGGAAGAGGGAAGAACACAGGCAGACTTGCAAGAGTCTGCATTACAATCTAATTCAATAACAAATAGTTTTTGCCTCCCCATGGAGTCAGTTTAATCTACTGATCTAGTTTACTAAATGATCTAGTTTTATTTGTAGCTTGAAATCTTTTCTCCTTCTTCCTGATAAAGTATATGCAACAAATCATCTTTGCTATATTGATAATCTTTTAAATGTTATTTTTTAAGCTACAGTTCCACATTAGTCCTCACACTATCAGACATGGGCGCTCAATTGTTTGTCTCTGCTGAACATCAGTCGTCAGTGGAATGGATGGTAATTTATATCTTCTGCTTTGAAACTGCACAATCCATTCCCATCATGAGCCTGATGCCCAATGAACATATATTTCTGCTCAGTGCTTATGGATGAACGGTTGCTACACAGAATTATTTTATTTGGGGCATGGGTATTACACTCAAAAAGAATACTATTTATTTATATGAATTTTGTAACTGATCACAGCACTGCTATAACCATGGAGGAATAAATATATTTCTCTCTCCCTCTCTCTCCTATCTACTCTATCTAATCTGTTGACATACCCAGAGAATATTCAGTGTGACATTTTAAAGTCTAACTAATGTATTAGTATGTACTCTTTTGTGGTTTACAGTCCAGTTCATCTGAAATATCCATGAAACTCTATGTGATAAAATTTTGTAGTGTGCTCCAAGGCTGTTTGATATAATTAGTAAATATACTAATAACCTCCTGTTGAGATATTCCTATAATATAATTTTTTGCTACAATTTACAACAATATCATAAAGCAGTGCAATTTGTGTCATATGTCTCATAACTACTAAAGTTCCAATTGTATCTACCTGTTTGCCTGTTTGAACCCTCAAGTTAGCTCAAATAGTGCAGTATACCACAGCAATTTTTGAATCAAGGTTCTTAATATTCACCAACCTAAAGAATATGTAAAAAAATGTGGGATCCATTGCTCCTATGGAATTGAAATTTCCAAAATGTTCAGACCAGTTTTATTCACAAAGGCAAGCCAGTTGCAGCATCCCACAGTTGCTTGACTGTGGTTGCTGAATGCCCCCTGCCAACTTCCCACAAGCAAAGTCAATGGGGTCCTGGAAGTCAGCAAGATGTCTTGTTCCTACTGCCTTTTTTTCTNCCCCTGCCAACTTCCCACAAGCAAAGTCAATGGGGTCCTGGAAGTCAGCAAGATGTCTTGTTCCTACTGCCTTTTTTCTGCTATTCTGTTAATATATTTAGTCAGTACATATTCATTTATTTTGAACCTTCATTAAAATTACTTTTCTATTTATAACATATGGTACATTCTTCTTAGATGATCATGGGACCATTCAGATTGGGTTAAAAAATGTAGTTAGTCTAAAATTTAATGTTCTGGTCACATCAGACTATACTACCTTTCTTTCAAAAGATGACCTAATACAGGGGTGTCAAACTCGATTTCATTGAGAGACACATCAGGGTTGTGTTTGACCTCAGGGGGATGAGTGGCCATGGCTGGGGTGGGCATGGACACTCAATGTCTTGCAATCCTCTGCCAGTGAAAACGGAGCTCTGTTTTTGCTGGCAGAGGCACCGTGGGCTGGTGCTTTGCTGTTTCCAAAGTGGCCCTGCGGGCCAGATCTAAGCACCCTGTGGGCTCATGGACCTTGAGTTTTATTAAGACCTTGATCTAATAAGTTACAGGGTTGGTAAAGTATAGTATAAAGTGAGCGTGGAAAAGTGGCTAATATTTAGGAGTGATCGAGATTCAAGTCAACCTTTAGCTGTGGAAACTCACTAGATGACTTCTTAGCCCAACCTACCTTTTGGAGTCATTACTATGATGAAAAATGGGAGAAGAGAATGCTAAATATTATGCCTTGATTTTCTAAATAAAAACCAAACTGTAAAACATATACACATTGAGGTAAATAATGAATAATATGTGGTGTGATATATTGGGCATTTTCTGCAACAATGGGCCTGACTGTAGGCAAGTCAGAATGATGGGATATAAAATGTTTACACCCAGCTGCTCATCATAATCTCTAAGGTATCTGACAACATAATCCAAAGCAACAATATATAAAAACAATGAAATATGCTCCATAAATTTCCTAAATTAGGGATAAAGCTTCCATCAACTCAATCATTTTGCTTCAAACATTGAGGGTCACTTTGAAGAGAATTTCTGTTGTTTTATGAATCTCCAGATTCTTGCTATAATAGCCTTTCTGCTGCTGTTAAATGTTTGTGTTAAAAGGAAGCCCTGTTGGTATGGATCTCTAAATAAATATAATTCCCAGAACGAATCATTCTAGCTGGGAAAAAATAGCCTTCACTTCAGGACAGGCATTAGATCAGGGGTGTCAAACTTGTGGTCTATGGACCAGATGCTTCATATGCTGGCCACGCCCACCCCCAGTTTAGCGAAGGCCGGGGGAAAGGTTGTGGTATGTCATGTGGTAACAAAGTGATGCCATGAGTTTGACACCCCTGCACTAGATTGAGAGACGGGCTGTATAACATCCTCTAATAATTGCTATTAGAAAACCAGTAATGAAATAGGCCCTCATTCTCCAGTGGTATGCCATTCTGGAAAAAAATGAGTGCAAAAAATGGTTTGAAATTGTATATAAATATTTATAGGGGCCCTTAGCATACAAAACAAAGGTGTGAAACAGCAAAGTGGCACTTGATGAGAGAGAACTAATTCCTTCAGATGCTCCCAGTTCATATTTCTTTGGCATGAAGTGATTTTTGAGATAGCAGCACTTTCAATTATGCACGATATTATGATTAGATGGGTTAGGTGTAGTGAAGCAGGGAGGATGGCAAGGGAGACCCCTGGGTTTTGCCTCATGGTGCAGTGAGAGTCCCAATTCATTTAAATTACCTTAATAAGTTTGACGACTTCTGATTCACAGAAGACGTAGTGACAGCAAGAGCTTTTGATATGCACACAGAAAGGTCAAATAATAATAGTCATCCTAATCATTCCTGGAATGGAATATTGATTCACCAGAGTATTCATTAGTTGTAGGTGCAGGACAAGGAATTCTTATATTTTGTATTTTTTTTAAAAAAGAGTATTGATGAGTATTATTACATCTGTAGCATCACTGATGCCTATGATAATTTATAAGACGCCTGCAAACGCAGCGAAGGGAATTCTGGTATATACTGGCTGCTAATAAAGAAAGCAAAGAGACAAGCAAGATGAGACTTATCATTAATTTAGCAGTGGGCAATCTGAGGCATCAGGGCTCTGGAATCATGGCAACTATTTTGAGGAAAGTTTGAAAAAGTTGTAATATAAACCTGAAAGAATCTGGAACGTTAAGCTTTGCAAATTTTCCTCAGTATGTGTGAAGCAAAAAGGCAGCAACACAGTGCCTGTTACACGCAGAATGGCAACAAGGCTATTAAGAGGTACCTTATTGCCCCCAAATAAATAGCTAAAATGTCATTACTGAGGTATGTGAATAGTTCGCTAGCTCCCTCCTAAATTCCATAAAATTTAGGCAGTCTTATGTGATTTAAGTTTAAATTTAAGTTTAAATTTAAGGTCTTCTGTAGTCATGACATAAGCCTCAGGCTGAAAATCAGGCTTATCAGATGTTATATTTTTTCTATCCTGCTCTATGGAGTGGAGAGTTGATCTCTGATAGAAAGCCACTTGAAGAGACTAAAAGCATTTGAAATGTGGATTTACAGGCGGCTGCTACGTATAAACTGGCTTGACAAAATCAGAAATGAGGTGATAAGCCACTTGGGGAAGCCAAGAGAAATAAACAATTAAAAACGAAAGTTAGAATATTTTGGATATGTGATATGACACCCGGAAAATATGGCATACTTCACTTAATCCTCCAAGGAAACATTGAAGGCAAATGAGGTCCAGGCAGAAGCAGAACATCAAAATCTAAGGGACTGGTTGGGACAAAATTAGCAGCACTTTTCTGTGTGGCTGTTGATAAAAATAGGATTGCCAACAGGATTGCCAACATCTGATGATCTAAGAAGAAGAAGAGGTCTTATGTGAAACTTCACTGTTTTTTTTTTAAATAAAAGTTTTATTTAAGTTTTCACAAAACATACAAATACAAATAAAATATCTTTTTTTGAGAGCAGCATGGCCCCGGCTTATCACTTCTCCATACAGACATAAACTCAATACATATTCATCTTATACATTCTAATCCATATCTTACAACTATTTTCACAATTTTTTCAATAGCTTTTCCCTTTCTTTACTTCCTATAGCCTTACTTTAAATTATCTCATTCCTTTCTTAATTTAATTACATATCTTTTTCTAATTTTTAAAATCTTTCTAATCAATGTTTTATGTTTTTTACTTTTGTCTGTCCTGTTTACAATTTCTATTATATTTTCTTATAAAACAAAATTTCCCCTGTAATTACTAGATGGAGTGTAAACACCTTTGTATCTTTTTAAAATAAATAAATTTAGTTACACCTTTACAGTTATAAATTCATTTTCTAACCTCTATTTTGTAACACATACGTATTTTCAATCGAATTGCTTGGTATATTCCCTAAAGTACACACTAAATTCTTAAAGGAAAAGGTATATATGTATATATATCTTTGTATATATATAACATAGTAAATGGAAATAATTATTCTATTCAAATCCAGCTCCGCCATTGATATTAATAACAATCTTTTCTATTTCTATTTCTTTAACAAACATTACCTCGTAATATCGGTTGCCTTTCACTTTATCATCCTGTATTTCATATTTTACTTATTACTGTCTTTAAACAAAAAACCAAAAAAATAGTTATTAACAGCTAGTCCATAAAATTATTATTCTTATTCAAATCATCTTGTCAACTGAAAAAATCTTCCATGTTTCTTTTCAGTTTTTTTTAAACATTCTTTTTAAATCATTGAGAGCCCTTATTCTCTTTTCAAATAAATATTCATTACACATCAATAGAAATTTTTCTATCACTTTCTATCTAACATATATTTCTAACACTTTTCTATTTCTAATATAACAGTGCTATCCCATGCACCTTTGTAGAATCCTCTCCTTAAAGGCCCAGTCCCACTGCCATTACGGATGCAAAGAGGATGTAAAATGTTAAAAAAAGCTTGCCACCGTTGGAAAACGCGATGCATCCGTTGTGTACTTCACTGTATACGTGTTTCATACTCTCTATCCGTCGAGCATCTATCCACTGCGATTTCATCCACGCAAGAAGTTTTGCAGCTACACAAAACTTTGTGAACAGATGAACTTTTCTGCTGTGTATGATGTAATCCGCAACATACGAGAACAAACGTTCTATGTCCGTTTATCATCCGTTAAAGTCAGCTGTATCCTCTCTTGCATCCTCTGGGCATCCTCGCAACTCACATCTGCTGCAAGCTGAAAACGGAAAGAGGGAGGAAAGAAAAGGTACATGGAATATCTACATAGCGTTAGTAGCTGGAAATGGAAAGGATGCCCAGTGAACAGTTTTGCATCTGATATACATCTGCGCAGCATCCCCTTCTTTCTTTTAAGCGTACGTGATACATCCGCTTTATCCGCTACGCGTCCGCTTCGCAATTATCCCCGTAACCCATTTGGAGGTGTCAATCCCCTTCCATCCGCTTCATCCACTAGGCTTCCTATGACCATCCGCGTTTAACATCCCTGCTACATACTACCCACATCCGTTCTTTTCGTGTTCTGTTTATGCAAATTTTTTGCCATTTTTTTTGAACGGATGACAATGGATGGAGCCACCCCCAAAATTTTGCTCATCTGCTGTGTCCTTTATGCTGACGTTTTGCGTCCGTTGGCCCAGTGGGACCGGGCCTTAAGTTAAATTTTAACCATTGTTTCTGTGTCTTTTAAATAGTTTTATACCTTTAAGGCCCGGTCCCACTGGCCGCAGAACGCAAAAATGTATGCATAAAGGACACAGCGGACGAGCAAAATTTTGGGGGTGGCTCCATCCATTGTCATCCGCTCCCAAAAATGGCAAAAATTTGCATAAACAGAATGGAAAAGAACGGAAAAGAACGGACGTGGTAGATATGAAGCGGGGATGTTAAATAGATGTTCATAGGAACCTAGTGGAATAAAATGGATGGAAGCAGATGACACCTCCGAAGGGGTTCCGGGGAGAATTTCAAAGCAGATGCAATAGCGAAGCGGCGGATATATAGTGGATTGAAGCGGATGCCTCACGGGACACACTATAGGAAACAAAGGGGATTGCCGTGTGATGTATATCAGATGCATAGCATTCACTGCACATACGGGTAGAATGAATTGGGTCAGCTCCGCAGATATAAAAGGATGCAGCAGCACGCAGTCAGCATGCAGGGGAAAGACGTGCTGTCACATACATCTTGCAGGAAACACCATGGTTCATCAGTCAGGCAAGAAGAGGAAGCCCATGCCTACTTGTTCAAGTCCTGGAAGGTGAAGAAGGCCAGAACCAGCATCCACCCCCTGCACTGACTCTGAAGCTGCTGCTGCTGCTGTGCTGTGGTGGACCAGCCCCAAGGCCCTCAAAGCCCTGCTGCTGAAGGCCCTGCTGCTCAAGCCCCTGAAAGCACTGCTGCTCAAGCCCCTGAAGGCCCTGCTGAAGCCCCTGCCAGAGGGAGGAAGAGGCAAGAGAAGGAGAAGGGAGAGAGGAAACAGTACACCGTTTCTGAGGAGCATGAGGAGGAGGTGCTGGAATGGCGAGGGAGAACGAGTAACCTCTGGGAAAGGGCCACAGACTCTATCGGGACACCAAGAAGAAGTAGGCAGCTTGAGAGGACAAGGCAGAGAGCCTGAGGTACACTGCAGAAGTACTCCTTGGATGGTGGAAGCACATGCACACCTGGTATGCAAGGTACACCTCAAGAAATCCGGGCAGGCCACTGTCAGCACACTGACTGGGAGATGTATGTCATGGACAAGTGCAGTTTCCTGGAGGGTGAGATCTGCCACCGAGGAGCAGCCCTTCTGAGACCTTATTCCTCAGACAGCCACAGACAGCCAGTCCTCTTCCAGCCAGGAGCCAGCTAACCTGTCCAGGCAGGTGTCTTCAGAGGGCCCCACAGCAAGAACCCCCCCCCGACAGCTGCAGTCCCCATTCCGGCAGACTTGGAGGATCCCATGGAGGATGACGCCCTGCTGTCACAAATGGAGGAAACAAGCAGCAGCCACCAGAGGCCAACCCACCCCCACCCCAGGTCAACAGGATGCAGGCAGAGAGGCAGACTGGAGGCCAGGACCACAGTGTGGCTGTTGGAGATCAGGGACACAATAAGACCAGCACAGAGAACTTTTCTCTCAGATGGTCCACTTGGACAGAGCATCCTCGGGCCAGAACACCTTCATACCTACGTGTGCCAGACCCTGAGGGACCTGCCCGAGGGCCCAGTACCAGTGATGAAGGAGAATAATCACAGCACTTCTGCACAACCCTCAGGCCCAGCTGAACCTACCTTCAACCCAGTCCAGGACTGCTCCTCCACCCCAGGCGATGTCGACAGCCTTCCACGGTTTTCAACAGCCCATTACTTACCAGGCTACGACTACCAGGACTTTCCACAGCAGAAGCAGAACTTCCCAGTAGAGGCCCAGGTTCATCGGATGCCACAGATGCCAGTCCTCACCCAGCTGCAGACCAGACAGCCCCACTACACTCCTCTTTCCTCCACCCCAGAGCCAAGCCGTGCAACAGACAATCTGTCATCAGTTGGGGCCTGAAATCTCAAGTCCTTTGATGAAGGGCTCTCAACCTCATGGGAGTCAGCTCTCGGATAGCTTCCTGAACACACCACCATCTGTTGTACCCTCGTATTATTTAATACAGTCATAAAGTTTACCTAAGGACAGTTTATCTTTGCTTAACACAATACAGGTTTACTTGGTTTCATTTGCTTATTTAATAAAGTCATAAAGTTTACCTAAAGAAAGTTAATAAGGTTTATCTTTGCTTAGACAACTTAGTTTACTTGGTTCATTTTTTTTACTTAATAAAGTGTGGTGAAAACTTTGAAAAAATGGTTAAGCCTTTGCATGCATTGTGGGATAGATAAGATAGATAAAGCTCCAGTGCAACCATAGTTGGACTGTATGGTCCACCATCCCAAGTGATCCAGATGATTTTCTCCCCTTTTTATAGGAAATATCGGTTGTCCCACTATGGGGCCTTCTACGTACTCTAGACATACTGCAGACATCCTAAATATTACGAGATACATCCCAGATAAACGTTTTGTCCATTTTTAATACTTTATATACGAGATGCATACGCTTACATCCTTTCTATTTCCATGCTACTAACGCTGTGTAGATGTTCTGTGTACCTTTTGTTTCCTCCCTCTTCCTGTTTTTCAGCTGCAGTGGATGTGAGTTAGAGGGATGGCAGAAGATGCAGAGAGGATCAGTGGTGTTTAACAGATGATAACGGACATAGAACATTTGTTGCCTATATATATCGCGGATGGACATAATTACGCGGCGGAAAGTTCATCCGTTCACAAAGTTTTGTGCAGGCTCAAAACTTCTTGCGTGGACGAATTGCAGTGGTGAATGCTCAATGATAGAGCATATGAAAACACGTTATGCAGTGAGTACACAACAGATGCATAGCATTTTCCAATGGATGGCAAGCTTTTTTTAACGTTTTACATCCTCTTTGCATCCTTTGGTGCAGTGGGACCGGGCCTTTAATTCTTGTATGTTTTTCCTGTACCTCTATATCTTGTTTCTATCTTTTGTAGCTTCTTTTCCTTCCTCTTCCTCTCTTCTTTCTCACTCCCCTTTTTATTTCCTTTTCTATCTGATTCTCCCTTTCTGTGATCCTCCTTTCTGCTTCTTCCTGATATTATGATTGCTTTTCAAATTACTCCTTTTATGGTTGTTGCTTCAGTGCTTAAGTTTTTAACTCCCTTTCCCCCCTTTCCCTTTTTTACCCCGTTTAAAATTGCTTAGTTATTAAAGATGGCTTCTTTGTTGTCCCGCCCTTTTGTTCTGCCAGCGTTTCTTGTTGTTTATCATAGTTCAAGAACTCCATTTCTAAAAATTGTGAAATACGAAGCAAAAGATCCTCTTCCATCTTGTGCTTCTTCTTTTTGTTCTTTAAGTCTCATTTTTAAACTCTTCAAGGAGTGATGCCATTTAAAAAAATTTAAACAACCCCCAATTGATTTTATTTTATTTCATTAAGATCCTCCATCCAAAGTTCCAGAATCATCCAGTAATCCAAAACTGTTTCTTTTCTTGTTTTCTCACTTTCTCTTCTCAGGGGCTTTGTTATCTTAGAACAAAGTTTCAGCTACAATGTATCTTTTGCAACTTTGTTAAAATGCCACTATCATTTTTTTTTTAAAGTTCCAGGTCGGTCTCCTCCATTTTCCAGACACCACCCTCTTTTTTCCTTTTTCCCTGCACTGCCTTTCTTTTCTTTTTTAAAGAAAGTTTTTACATTATCCAAGAATTCTTATCCCTTTGACCACTTTATTTTCAGCTAGAAGTAGCTATTAATGTCAAAGTGGATTAGTATCAGGTTCTTATACGAATCTCTTCTTTTAATGTTCCAAATCAGTTAAAACTGTTGATGTTGGAGGGAAAAAAGCCAAGTCCGTTTCCTTTTCTCTTTCTCAACTTAAAATCTTTTTTAGGAATAGTATTTGTCTTTAAATTCAGCTTCCAGGAAACTTAAATAGATGTTTTCCATTCAACCCAGTCAGTCAAACTTCTCCTTTAAACTTCCTCCTGCACCATCTTGTCCAGTCGGGTTTTTCTTTGAGAGTGGCCAATTTCTGACCACTGCTGCAACCACCTTTGGGAAAGGGAGTAATGGCCAGCCGAGGAGGAGAGATGCGGCTCTCCTCAACCCCACTGATAGCTCCCACCTCTCCACCACCTCTACGGGGTGGCTTCAGCCCCAAATCCGGGTGGCTCAGGGCACTCCAGAGGCGAGCACAGATCAAAACTGCAGACGATTGTGATTTCAGTCCGTTGCTGAAAAAGCCCAAACCAGAAGTCCACTTCACTGATTTTTTTTTTTTAAAGAGTCAATTTATCCTGAGTGCCAGGATTGGTTTTTGACCTCTATTCTAACTCATCATCTATTCTTGGCAAACTCCCTCCTCCATGTTATTTGGGTTAGCAGCACATTCAATCCTCAATCCAAGAAGGAAAAAGTGCCAAAAAAGTCCCTTATTTCTGAATAAGTATTTCAAACTTATTCTCTTAAGTTTGATAAGCAATTGTTCAGTGCTTGCAAGCCCTTGTAAATTAGGGTTTCAATGTAAGGAAAGCAATGAGGAAAATATTTAAATCATAAGCTGGAGTCAAAAAGGAAATATTTAAATTGCTGTTAAGGTTTTAAAGTAAGTACTTCACTGAGTTTTTCGAGATCACATAAAGACAAAATTTCAATATAATATAGAAGGCTAAGATATATAAATCAGCAGAACACACAGAAACAAATTGATTCAAAAAAGAACTAAATTTAACCTTACCTTTTTGAAATGTGAATTTACATATTGTATCCAGAATGCTAAGACTGTCAAACTGAGCAGAATATTTATTGATTTATTGGCTATTAATATTGTTATACTAAATAGCAGTTTTAGTTAAACAAACTAAACCTGAGCTGGCTATATTGTTATATTAGGGTCCCTTAATTAAAATAATGGGTAAGTAGAAAATTGTGTTTGTTTTAATTGTTTAAATAATGTACACATTTTCATTTCCTGATTTCTGGAAAATCTCTGACATTCATAAATGGGACCAGAATTTTCATTGTAAGTCACTGCAGATGTAAGTGAAATTGCCACATGACCACACCTGGTATAACAAATATTTTTATTGAGATTGTAAGTTAAGTCACCATGGTCGAGTCACACAATTATAAGTGCAAATCCAGCTTAACCAATGGGGTTTTTTTGCTGGCAAGTTAGTCACAAATCATGATCATGTGATTGTGTGATGCTGCAACCTGTTTTAAATGTGAGCTGGTTGCCAAGTGCTAGAAGTGTAATCATGTGATGTTTGGCCAGGGCAATGATCATAAGTCTGAGTTTAGGTTATAACTTATTTTTTTCCCCATAGCCCTCATTAACTTGAACCATTGTTAAGTGAATGTAAGTCAAGAACTACCTGTAAATAGGATCATTCTTATTTTTTATGATCCAACTTTTCCTAGGCTGCATACATCCAAAGGTCCACTAGATGGCAGTAAAAGAGCTACAATATACAGACAGCATTGACTCTTTGCTGTTAGCTAGTGGACATCCCCATTTTTGCTGCTACAATATTTGCATAATCACACTTCTCTGTAACTAATCAAGAGAAAAGTATTCAAAAATCCACATATAAGGGTGATACAACCCAACATTTACATTGGATAGTGAAAAAGGTACTGCCACATTTTAGTATGAGAAACTGCTTTTGAAAATATATCTTTTAACTAAAACTACACACAAAAATAATTATTGTTAGAAGAACACGTCTGAATAGTATTCATGAATTTAAAAAGAGACAGCTACAGGATAAAATTACCCTAAAATATGAAATGAAATAAAAGCAAAATTGACAGATCTTTTCATTCCTGACACATCATAGATTTGGTTTGCATCAGCTTTATCTACTGTCTTATTTATTTATTTATTTATTTATTTGTTTGTTTGTTTGTTTATTTATTTATAATCCGGCAGAGTATTGTTAACAAGTCTTTCAAGACCCTATTTTGAGAAGGCAACAAATCTGACCTTCATGCTGTAATCTTTTGCAATAAGTGTACATTAAGTGTACATGAAAAAATAAATAATAAAACATTTTGTCTATCAATTCTTCAGAATTAATTTCGCAATTTCATGTTTGATTCACGATTAGCATCCTTTCTCCTGAAACCCTCTGAGTCTTTCAAGTAAGGCAAACGGAGACCCTCCCCTTCCACCCCCCCCACCCCCCACAAAATCTCATTAAGAAATGTGTCATGGTTCACATACCAGGCAGGTGTGGACAGGATCAATTTACAGCAAGGGTCTAGAGAGCAGAAATTGATGGAAGATATGGAAATTCAATTCCTTTGAAAATATACGTGCTCTTTACGATGAAAAGGTGATGTCAAATGGATGCATGGTTGAAAGAGAACTTAGTGGTGCCTTCTCCCCCCCCCCCCCATGA
>BHFT01029838.1:0-11063 GCA_004320025.1 Laticauda laticaudata | reverse complement strand
GATAGTGATCCATGGCTCCCCCAGGGGCCTAGCTGCCTCCTTCGGTATGTTATGAGAATGTATAAAATCATCTGTAATAGACTTTTCACATTTCAGTCCAATTTGTAACAAGGCTTGCCAACTATAAATGCTCCTTGCCCCACAGGATTCAATCAAGGAAAGGATCCAAAACACACAGAATCATACACACCATACACTGAAAGAAGGAGCGGTTAGCCACAGCATCCATGTGTGCAGCCATCTTGAAAAATATACAGTTCATTCTTAATTATCAAGTCATTTTTGTAATGAGATTTCTTCTCTAAAATTTGGCTTACTCAGCCCTTCCTCAGAATCCAGTACTTTCATTTTAATTTTTTCCATTTTAATTTTTTCTTGTCAAAGTGTCCCTTTCCTCCATACTCTTTTATATTCATTTTCTAGTTTCCAGTATTCTAAACAAAAGTTCACTTTTTGACTTTATCTAAAGCAAGTTGGTTCCTCCACCTGCCTGTTTTACTTTTTTGATGCCATATGCCACACATCAGATTTGAATAATGTATGATCGTCATGCTGAATGAAGTCAGCTTCATGTTCAATAAGATTTTCTTCCCTTCTATCTGCTGGGGACTGCCAAAATAAAAATAACTGACAGGCTGTTAGCCCTATGACAGCCTCAGGTAGGTTTTTCTAGCAATTTATGTATATTTTTTATTGCAGTGTACCATTCCTAAAGTTGATTCCTTATAAAAAGCTAAAAAAAATTTAATTTATGCTTGGAGGAAAAATTAACTCTTGCAATTAAAAAGAAAGAGATTTATGCCTTTAAAAACTTTTTAGACACATTTGCTTGCTTTACATGGAACCTATCCTCAAGAAACAAAAAAGTGTAAACTTCCCAGGACTGTTTTGGTATATGGTTCTCTGCAAAACATACTACTTATTACAGATCTCATGAAGAGTTCATAAGGAAATGTACACATAAGTGTAAATAATATTATAATATATAAATGACTATGAAACAGACATTGTTAATTGTGTGAGCAAACAGGAACAGAAAGGACTGAATAGAAGAAGGAAATTGAATCACAACTATGTCAGCCTTCAACCAGTATGAAACGAGCTACATGAAATCAGGGGTGGGATTCTACCAGTTCGTACCTATTCGCTAGAACCAGTTGTTAACATTCTAAGCAGTTCGGAGAACTGGTTGTAAGAACAAATTACTGGCCTAATCCTGTAAGGAAGGCAGGAAGGAAACATTCTGGTATTGCTTATAGAAATTGCCTCTCCGTTAATCCTTATTACATTCTTGGCAGGACTAGACTTCCTGTCTCAGGAACATCTCTGGATATTTTTCCCCCTCCTTTGCTGGTACTTTGCTTGTGTAGAGTGACCATTCAAAGTTACAGTGGCACTGAAAAAAGTGACTTATGACCATTTTTCANACTTATGACCATTTTTCACACTTACGACTGTTGTAGCATCCCCACAGTCATGAGAGGCCAGGCGAGGAGATGCGTGCCTCAATGTGAGTGATACTGAGTTGGTCACGCCCAGCAATTATATCATAACCAAGTCATACCCACCAACTAAGCCATGCCCAAAGAACTGGTTATTAAAAACTTTGAATCCCACCCCTGCTTGAAATACCACACTACTCCCTTCTCCCAATGCACAATTCTGAACACAGTCTTTTGGGATTATAGTAATCTATACAAAATATATAGTAATCTATACAAAAATGTAATAAATAAATAAACATGGAACTGACATTTCCTATTTTTGCAAGCCTGGGCTCTTGGTGTTACAGGTATTGGAATTTATGCACAAGTATTTTAGTGTACAAAGAATGGTCGAAGTGGGTGATTCCTCTCTCCTACCACACTTCAAAAATCCTTAATGTTGAATAATTATTGACACAGGAATCGTGAAATCTGTGATCCTTCATTGTGCTTTGCCTTAAAAAGACTTTACTAACCTCTCAACTCGCTATATAGTCCATTACTTCTTAAGTGCACCGAACTGTCCAGCAGAAGAAAGAAATAATGGCTTTATTGCTTAGCTCCACCCAGTGGTGAGATTCAAATTTCATAACAACTGGTTCTGTGGGCATAGCTTAATTTGTGGGTGTGGCTTGGTGGTCATGTGACTGGCTGGGTGTGGCTTGCTGGTTGGGCATGGCTTGGTGGTCATGTGACTGGGTGGGCGTGACCAACTCAATGTCACTAACCTCGAGGCACGCATCTCCTCGCCTGGCCTCTCATGACTGTGGGGATGCTGAAACAGTCGTAAATGTGAAAAATGGTCATAAGTCACTTTTTTCAGTTCCATTGTAACTTTGAATGGTCACTCTACACAAGCAAAGTATCAGCAAAGGAGGGGAAAAAATATCCAGAGATGTTCCTGAGACAGGAAGTCTAATCCTGCCAAGAATGTCATAAGCGTTAACGGAGAGGCAATTTCTGTAAGCAATACCAGAATGTTTCCTTCCTGCCTTACTTACAGGATTAATGTAGACCAGTAATTTCTTCTAAACAACCGGTTCTCCGAACTGCTTAGAATGTTACAACTGTTTCTAGCGAATAGGTGCGAACTGGTAGAATCCCACCCTGATTTCATGTAGCTCGTTTCATACTGGTTGAAACAGACATAGCCATGTGACTGGCTGGGTGTGGCTTGCTGGTTGGGCATGGCTTGATGGTCATGTGACTGGTGAGTTGACGATTCAATGTCACTCACATCAAGTGCCTCACCTGGCCCCTCTCTCCCAGCCATTCCTCGTCACACCACCGTATCTATAGTTCTGTAAAAATGTTCACCTTTTTTTGGCTTTTATTGTTTACATACTATAGATGTATTTTCATGGACCACTGAAAGGAGGAAATGGCTCACATGCTTTGCTCAAGAGTGTGATAGGCAACAGGCTTTTAAGGGGTTGCAGAAAGAGGGGGCAATATATTTTCCAAAGCACCAGAAGGCAAACAAGAAGCAATGGATGGAAACTGAACAAACAGAAGCAAACTAAGACGAAGGTGAAACTCCAGACATGAGAACAATTCACCAGTGGAACTGCTTTCCAGCAGAAAGTTCTGAGTGCTCCATCATTGGAGGCTTTTAAGATTGGACAACACATTTCTCTACAATGGTATAGGGTTCCCCCAAAGTCCCTTCTAAGTGTTGTTCTGTTATTCTGACACCTTTCCCAGGACCTCTACCAGAGTTTGGCATCCTCATTTTTCCTGCCTGAGCAAGGGTTGGCTAAAGGACCTTCAAAGTTCCTTTCAACTCCATTAAACAGACATGTATTTATGCTCTGGACTACAGACATGTAAAGCCCTGAAAAATACTTGGGCAAAAGAAAGGAAGTAAAATCACTCTAGGTGTAGGGACAGTATAAAATATTACTATAGATAAATTATGGATCAATTAAAAATAATAGCACAGAGTTTCTCTCCCCCCTTTCTATTTTTCTTCTTTCTTTCTTTCTTTCTTTCTTTCTTCTTTCTTTCTTTCTTTCTTTCTTTCTTTCTTTCTTTCTTTCTTTCTTTCTCTCCCTTCCTCTTTCTTGCTTTCTCTCTTTCTTCTCTCACTTCCTCTTTCTTTCTTTCTCTTTCTTCTTTCTTTCTTCTTCTTCTTCTTTCTCTGTTCTTTTCTTTCTTTCTTTCTTTCTTTCTTTCTCTCAGCCGCTCTATGGCCAGCCACACAGATGAAGCAAAGCACCTTTGAGTGCAGCAGTTATGGCGGCAGCGGGGACTTGAACAACCCCCAGGCTGCACCCCTCCCAAAACATCTCCGTGGGTGGCAGAGATGGCGGACGTGCCTCTGGCTGCCTCTCATAAGCCACCCTGCCCTGCGAGGGAAACAAGTGGGAGATCGTGGCAACAGAGCCCTTCCCCATGCATGCTTGCTTCCCAAGCCAAAGTACCTCCACGTGCAGTGGCAGGGGGGCAGCGGGGCCTTGAGCACCTCCCTTGGCCCTCCCAAAGTACCTCCACGTGCAGCAGCAGCATCCTTGCTTATGGGAGGCAGCCATGCTGTTGCCGCTACATGGTTGGGAGAGTGCTGCATGGTGGCTTAGCCATCCAGCCAAGCCTGGGGATAAGGGGGACAGGTAAGTAGGCTGACCAAGGGCTGGGGAGCCCCAGAGATGGCCGCGACATGCTGTGAGAGGCCCAGGAAGCCCCAGAGATGGCCATGAGAGGCCACAAGGCCCAGAGATGGCTGCAAGAGGCCCAGGGAGCCCCAAAGATGGCCGTGAGAGGCCCAGAAACCTCAGAGATGGCTGTGAGGGGCCTGAGGAGAGTGCGGGAGGGGCTAGGGTAACTTGCAGGCTTACTTGTGCAGACAGGAACTGTTTCCTGGAGGGAGGGGNGGAGAGTGCGGGAGGGGCTAGGGTGACTTGCAGGCTTACTTGTGCAGACAGGAACTGTTTCCTGGAGGGAGGGGCCAGGTCTTGCAAACTTTTAGGCAGGCAGCAATGGCTGGCCTAGCATGCAGGCAAATGTAGGCTGCAGGTATGTTGCACATATGTGATAGAGACTGGGCAGGGAGCAGAGAAGCGGGTGGAGAGGGGCAGGGCCAACCAAAGGCCCAATTTACTGGTTTTCCGAACTACCAGGAACCATAACAACTGGTTCTATAGAACCGGGCAGAACCAGTAGAATCCCACCCCCGGGTCCACCCCTTTATCAGCCCTTTGACAGACAATCAAAGGGAGATTTGTGAGTATTCCTACTGTGAGATAAAACAAACCTGTTTATGGCAGGATAAATCACTGTATGCATATCTTGGGGAGCAGCTGAGCTACTAAATCTTACATTGGGAGAATTAACATTTCTCCCACTGTTTCTTTGAATTGTGCCAGAACTAAACATGCATGGGCTCCAATGGTTTTTGTGGTAGGGCATTTTAGTATTCTATGAAGAGTATGAGTGCATTACTCTCCTATATACATCTCAATCATTGGGACTCCTTTGAACCCCAACTTCATCTTCACATCCATGAGGAAATGTTGAGTACATTATTTTTGTTACCAGAACTACCCAAATGTAAACCATGAAGAACAAGTTTGGGAACTCCTCATGAGAACTTGTGAATGATGACCACAGCTTCCTGTGAAGAGAAATAAATCCTCAAACCACTTGTTGTGTATCTAAAAATGACCACTGAGCATTTAATGTTTACATACAGAAAGATAGTATCAGTGGAGAAATGGAACTTCATGTTTATTGCAGACAAAAGGTAATGTCTTTGATGTATTGTGTTTGGCCTGAGAAAATCTGCATAAAGAACTTTCCCTCTCATTGGATTCTCGCAGAAATCAATTCATCTTTTCTTCAGCTTGTTTGTTTTTTCACTTTTCAATATAATGATTACAACTGGACAAAGATACTAAGTAGCAGGAGAAAACATGAATTGAGAAAAGCTAAGAGGGACAATCTTCCCTTGCTTTCCATTCAACACTGAACATTAGGCAGCCTGTCAGGTTGCCAAAGATAGCTTATTTGGCCAAAATATCACAAACAGAAACAAACCACGCAATGCATTTTCCATTTTCAAATCTCAGACATGTGTCCGTGCTATGTGTCAGGCAAGCAAGGGGTGTCAACGCTGGTCCTAAATTTCAGGAGCTACACTTGAACATGATTCAAACACCCAAATCAGGAAAAGCACCACATACACACCCCTCAATCACTAGAATCCACAACTGATAAGACTTATCAGTATTTTCCAAGTAGTATTTTTCTTTTTATATATTTCTCATATAAATGGATGTGAAGATTTTTTTTCCCCGATTCCAAGAAGTCTTTAAACCTGGGTTTGCTTTGTCAATAATCCTTTTTTTTAATCTTCCTTCTTGGAAACCTAATAAGTTATGTTTCACCTCCAAATGGTAAAATTGTTCAAGAAATGTTCTAAATTGTTTATAAAATAAAAGTATGTCTGAAGTCTGAATGATAGGAGCTGGCAAACAGAATCCACAGAGTGGCTATCTAACAGAGGTCCAAACTAAGGCTATGCTGAATTATCACTCTTGTCTATGGAAATAGAGAAAATATTCAGTGACTTTTAAGAGTGGATCAATTCTAAGAATTTCAGGAGTTACTTCAAATGATTTGTTAAATACTGAGGCCAACCATCATTGCTTCAAAACATATCCTGGGAGCTATGCTTCTGTATAACCCAAGGGTCTTCAAACTTGGCAAGTTTAAGACTTGTGGACTTCAACTCCCAGAATTCCTGAGCTGGAAGAGGAATTCTGGGAGTTCAAGTCTACAAGTCTTAAAGCTGTCAAGTTTGAGACCCCTGATATAATCTATTCCATTGACCTGCTCTATTTTTGTAATGCTACCAGGCTCTTTAGGATAGCCAAATAAGAGAGGAGAGGAGAGGAGAGGAGAGGAGAGGAGAGGAGAGGAGAGGAGAGGAGAAAATCATGAGTCCTTAATATCCTTTGGAATTTGAAATTGCTTAAGTTGAGGCAAATAGGCCAGGCTTCGAAGCTTTCCTGTACTGTTCTAGGTAAAATCCTATTGGTTCTTTGCATCACCTGATCCATGCGTTGATGACTGGAATATTGTCCTCTCACCAGTTGCACTGAAATTGCTGCCGCATAGCAGACAGCATCAAAGATGCCCAAATCCTTCTTCTGGCATACAATGGCTATGATCTGTCTTATAGGAAACAACACAGACAGTTTCTCTAACTGTAGAAAGTCCAGTTTGCTCAAGGAATCAAAAAATCACTATTGAAGTGCACCAGGCTCCTATGTCCATATTATATATTTGATTATAAGATACTTGATTCAAAATTAGATACTTGATTCAAAATTCTCTATCAACTGAAATAAAAATTCTAATCCTATATAATTCTAATACATAATTCTAATTTAAGTGAGAGCTCAAACAGAATATTTAATATTGTTGAAAGTTATGGAATTTTTTTTGGTACTCTATTAGTAAATCAACTGCTTATTTTGGCTTTGCAAAGTCTCATGACAAAGCACAACTTTCTAGTTGTGTTAAATAGTTAAAGTGCTGCACTGTTTTTGACAGGTACATGTGGCTATTTTTGGAATGATTCATTTTTTTCTTTGCCAACTGAATGCTTAAATGTACATATTTAATTCACATTACTCGCATGCTGCTTCACTGATTTCTACAGAATTCTGGAAGAACAAAATGGAGACAGATAATTGTAAATGACACCTATAGTCCATATGTGCAAGATGTTCACGATGTTCACAGTGGAGGCAGCAACTTTGTACATGCTCTGGATTACTATGCAATCAGGTTTTAGTTGCCATTGAGGCTGACCCATACTATAACCTTGGCATGGCATGGCAAGGATTTAGGGGAAGTGAAGCATATGCTCCCAAGTTGTTCTGATGTGTCTAGTCCCAAAGGTGCACAAATTTGAAGGGCAAGGTTAAGATTTTTTCTTGGCCTTTGGACAGTCTGTTGCACACCCAATAAAGAAGTAGGGTTAGAAAAAAACTACCTGGTTAAATTAAGTTGAAATAAAATTAAAAAGACATTAAATTAAATACAGTCAATATGATAATATGATACCTATCTTCTGATACATTAATAATTGTAAATGACTGGCAAATTTTACGGATTCCGATCCAAGGCTTTAGGGATCTGCAAGAAGCCTTTCACCTTTTTGAATTACCCAGAACCTGGAGATTTCTTAATTGCTTTTTCTGAGCCAGATGTTCATGTATTAAGATAAGCTCTTGTTTTGCAAAACACATTGTCTCAAAAACCTATGCATAAGATACTGAATTCATGAGATCATATATTCCTAGCGGCTTCTGCCAAGTAGTTAGATAATATCAACGAAGGCGGGGTAGTCAGTCTTTTTATATCTACCGCCCGCTTTTGCATCTCTGTTCGTAGTAAAATTTTCCCTGTCCACAAGCCCACCAGTTCCACAGTAATGATGATTTATAAAGTAGGGGACAAAACCCCTACCACCCACCATGACAACTGGAACGCCCACTCGTGAGCGGTATGGACCAGGTTGACTACCACTGAGCTAAGGTATTCTAGGTTTAAGACAGGTTAAATCCAGGATAATACCACCCTATGTTGCTCTTTTATTTTTCATTAAACATAAAGATGGAAAGTGGCTCTCTTCAAATATTTTTGCATGTGGTGGCAAAGCCCCCAAACTGGTAACTACTACAGATGAAGCAAACCCTTGTTTCCTTTTATTTAGTTTTATTTATTTATTTGATTTGTCAATCTCTTACAAGATAATAGGTATAAGTATAAACATAGTTATGAATACATGAAATGGATATATATGGACTTAGGTACAGCAATTTTTTTAAAGGAAAGAACTATTCATTATGTGAACTGAATCAATATGTACCTGTCACTGCTTTATTGCTCTAGATTAGAATCTGGATGGCATGGCTTCTTATGGTATGATAGAAGTAAGTTGAATTTAATAATCATTTTATTACACAAGCCATACTAAGAGTTTGGAATAAATACAAAAAAGGCTCTCTACCAAATTGCTTCTTTGGGTGTCACCCCAGGAAGCTTTCTTTAGAAAAGAAATGTAGAAAAGCCAAACTGGTTGACGTATGGTAAAGTTTTATCTTTCAACTCTGGTGACCCAATATTAAAGCCAAGGGAAGAACTTGAATCAGAAGGTTATGTTTGCCATTGGTTTACTTATCAAGAAGTGAAAGAAAGATTTAAACTGGATAAAAAGTGCTAGGGATTTAAACTGGATAAAAAGTGCTTTGTTAAAAAAAGAATTAGACATTTTATTATGTGGAAACAAACACATTATTGCTAAGATCTATAAAATGTTATTGAAATTGAATTTGGAAAATGAACATGTAAAACATTGCATGATTCAGTGGGCAAGAAATTTTGGATATAATGCTTGAACAATGCTTGAACAATGCTTGAACAATGAGAAAATATGTGGACAAAAGATTTTAAATTTACATTAAATTATAATCTAAAAGAAAATTATAAGATAATGTATCATTGCTATTTAACATCAGAATTGGTAATTAGCTAAGATGTATAAAGGTACATCAAATGAATGTTGGAAGTGTAAAAAGTAAAGACGGAACTTTTTATCATCTATGGTGGACATGTGGTGGACAAAAAAGGGAGTATGATTCATATTTTAATACAGAAAATTTTGAAAATGGAAATAAAGATGAAATCAGAACTTTTTCTTTTGGGCCTAATGGAAGAAGACCTGGAAAAAAAATTTGGAACTTTGTTACTATATATGTTGACAGCAGCAAGTCTATTGCATGCACAAAAATGGAAGGACCCTTCAATTTCTACCATGGATGAATGGTTGCAGAAGTTGATAAGAGTTTGTGAAATGGCAAAATTGACTATTTTGATTAAAGAAAACAATATAAGTACTTTTGTTTCCACATGGAGACTGCTCCTGAACTTTGTGCTTGAAGTGGAAAAGAATAACACTTTGATTTTGGGTTTTACCAATTAGATTGATAGATCTTTATAGAAATGGCTTGCTCATATTATAATGAAAAAACAAAAAGTTGTGATTTGATGTTAATGCTTTACTTTACTGCAACAGAGTTGGAAGTCAATGTTTCTTTTTCTTTTATCTTCTTCACTTCTCTTCCTCCTCTTCCTCCCCACCATTTTCCTATTTACTTTTGTATTTTGTATCTTATTTTATTTTATAAGCCAATAAAAACATTAAATAGAATCTCAGTGTTATAATCTGACAAACAGTGATATTTACTTCAGGTTAATATATCTCAAGCATACTACAGAACAGCACTGTTTGAAATTCTAAGAAAACATTTTTGCCATCTTGTGTTAGTGCCTCTGTCACCTTCGGATAAACTTATAACAATACAAGGGCATTAGGTATGCCTCTGATTTGAAAAACTCCTCTGGGATGTATACTTAAAAAGATCAGCGGCTTAGTATTATTTACCCTATCAACTATCATTAATCTAAGAAAATAACACATAGCAATGGGAAAGTTGCTTCCTAAAGTTTCATCCACACCATTAGCATCATCATCTTAACAGAATAACAGAGTTGGAAGGGACCTTGGAGATCTTCTAGTCCAGTCCCCTGCTCAGACAAGAAAATCTATGCCATTTCAGACAAATAGCTGTCTCATCTCTTCTTGAAAACTTCCAATGCTGGAGCATCCACAACTTTTATTTTATTTATTTATTTTTTAATTTGTCAATTGCTCACAAGATAATAAGTATAAGTAAAAACATAGTTATGAACACATGGATACATATAAGAAAAAAATATATAAAAGAAACAATAGGACAGGGACGGTAGGCACGTTGGCGCACTTATGCACGCCCCCTACAGACCTCTTAGAAAAGGGGTGAGGTCAATAGTAGACCGTCTAAGGTTAAAGTTTTTGGGGCTTGGGGAAAAAACCACAGAGTCAGGTAGAGTATTCCAGACATTGACCACTCTGTTGCTGAAGTCGTATTTCCTGCAATCAAGTTTGTTGCGATTAACCTTGAGTTTGTATCTATTGTTATTATGTAATCAAATGTTTATGAATCTTCTTTTTGCTAAAATGATTCCTAATCAATAGGTATTATTTACATATCTCAAGTTATATAGTACTGCTCTGAAGGTTTATTTCTAAGGTCAAAAAACCCCTGCTAGTTACTTCTTAATTCTATCAGATTTCAGATATGATCTAGAACTGATCTAGAAGTGATTCCATCTACATGAAGCCCTATATGATGCAGCCACATCTTGAAAATCTGCCTATTCCTGACTGATTTTCACCCTCTTTGGTGGCATCTATTTTTTCTAGATGTTTTTCACTTGGAGTCTTAGTCATTATGGGCAGGTGAGTCAGGGAGATGGAAATACCTATTGCATCAGAATACTTATTATATTTATTTATTTTCCCAAGTGATTATAAGATTACAGGTATTAGTATAGACATAGTTATGAATACATGAAAATGATACATATAAGAAAAATAAAAAGAAACAATATTTGTATTCCAGACATTGACCACTCTGTTGCTGAAGTTGTATTTCCTGCAATCAAGTTTGGTGCGATTAACCTTGAGTT
>BHFT01029837.1:0-28710 GCA_004320025.1 Laticauda laticaudata | reverse complement strand
TTGTCTCATCTCAATAAAGAATTCCTTTGTGATACGTTTGGATACGTTTTCAGAAGTTCATTCTAGTTGAGTGAATGAGAAAAGTTCTATAGCCTGACATCTACTCATTGAAGTGCTAAATTATGTTTGTCAAGGAGCCTAACTACAGAAAGTGTTCTGTCAGGTGATTGACATTTCTTCTCTATGGAGATGATTCCTGTTTTGCTTTTTCTGATCTTGCAAATCAAATAATTTTTTGCTTATTTTTCCAGCTTGCCAGCTATGCAAACTTAACATGGCATGTAGATATTAGACTGTATTTGTTCTGGCTCCAATCACTATACCCGATAAAGCGGTTACAAAATCGTGAAAAAAGTAATGACAAATTTCACTTTCTATAATTATAGAACCATTGTTGGTTTTTTCAGCTCTGTGCAAGGTAATCAGGGATACCAACAATTCTAAAGGTCAAAGACATGTGCCAAACATCTTCATTGGGGCCAATATATTTACTCAGGAAGACCTGTGTTATTAAAAAAAAGAGATCCAACTTTGCCATGATTCTTTGCCATGGTATATTCTTTGAACATTCCCCAGGTTCACTTTCTTTGTATGTTTCTATCTGCAACTCGGAGGCTTTCCTGACTGCTGTTTAGGAAGTATGGTTTCTAGTCAAACTAGAAAACAGTGGATTGGACAAAGTTGCTTGTTCTCGTACTGTACTGCAACTATTGCTGTGTATCTGGACAATGCTGCATCTATGTTCTTTAGGATAAGATTATATATGGATGTATACATAATGTTTATATGTAAGAAAATGGATGTAGCATTTTCCAGATGCACAACAATAGTTCCAGTACTAGAACAAGTAGCTTTCTCCAATCCAGTTCTTGTTCTTTCCCTCCCTCCCTCCCTCCCTTCCTCCTTCTCTCATATATTACAATGTCATTTCATGCCACTAACTATCATGCCTGAGTGAATAGTCAAGTTGCTATGGGAAAGAGGAATCACTTGATTATAAGTTGTTCCAATCCATAGGCTCTTGGAAGGTGTATAATTTTGCTAAATCTTGAACCTGGCTCTCATCTGCAGTATAAACTAGGTCTATATTGAATGTACATTGATTCTGATGACATCTTAATCTGTATTATGAAGTACAAATATAAAGGCTAATTTATATGCCTTTCAATGTCTTTGGTGATCTCATTTGTTACTTAATACTGATATATTTTAATGACATAATTAATTAAAGAAAGCTATTTATGCATGTCCCATAAATTTATTTGCAATTGCTTTGTGATGATGTGATCTGCGGGACTTAGATCAATTGACGGACTATTTGTGAAATGATCACACAACGACTTTGCAGAACTCTACAGTGGTCTATTCAGTTTATCTAGCTAATACCTAGTTTGATTATTCCAGTTAAAATTGCATTCAGAGACTGAGTTTTGTGGTGCAAGGAATATGCAAACTATTTGACTGAAACTTTCTGAGGAGGAGATTCACATCATGCCCTATCCATTTTGGAGTTAGTTCATGAACAAGTGGATAAGGATCATGCAGCCAGAAGTAGAAACACTTGGTATAGTAAAGGGAAGGTGAATATTGAACCGTGTTGGCAAAAGGTCCAAAGTTTGTGACTATTGCTTGTGAGACTTGGTAGAGCAGGCTTGCTCTCTGGTTTACTTGCAAAATCTTATAAGCCTTACGTGCCTTGATTTACTTAGAGGGACGTCTAATGGAACTTTATCAGTCAGAAATTTATCAGTCAGGTTCAAAGTAGAATCATTGTGTCCATCCTTGGCTTTCTAATTAGTGCCAAAGATCCTGAATTACAAATATTTATATGTATACCCCTATATCCTTTTCCTGCTGGCTCATAAGAAGTAGCCACTAAAGATAAAAAAATATATTCTTTTTTTTGTCATCTTCCTTTTACAGTTGCTTAAAATTTGTGAAGTACTCTATTTACTTACTTAAGAATAATACATTAATAGCAATAGAAACCCTCTACTTTGAGTGTGTGAATGGGCATATTGCTATTGATTACAAATATACTCTCATTTATAGCAGCTGTCCAGAAGCCATTGGAACATGTGCAAAAATTTCTTCATGGTTCATCATACACAAGAATTTCTGCATATCTTTCATTATAAAGGTACCCTGACAATAAATGGTACATGGATGCTAAACTTTATGACTATTGAATTTGACTCTATTATCTTTCATAAAAAGCTGATTTTTCACTTAGAGATGACACTGCTTACCTTTTTATATTGAGCTCATGATCTAAGTCAAACTATACCTTGAATTGTTAAGTGATATATACAAATTTGTCTGTAGCTGGACAGACAGATAGATATTGTACATAGGACCTTTGTAAAATATTTTGCTGTAAGGTTTTGCTTGTGATGGTTTATTTTTTCCCAGTTGTTATTGGTGTATCTTTTGAAAAGTGTGCAGTGTATTTTATAAATGAGACATTGTCTTTGACCTTAGGTTATGCTGGCGGAACTCAAAGGTAAAGATGAAGTATATGCTGTGAAAGTCTTAAAGAAAGATGTCATTCTTCAAGATGATGATGTGGACTGTACAATGACTGAAAAACGGATTCTGGCATTAGCACGAAAGCATCCTTATTTAACACAACTCTACTGCTGCTTCCAAACCAAGGTAAGCTATCATCTATCCCATACCTAACTATTGATCTGGTCAAGGAGTTTGAAGTCTCCTGTAAGCTGGATGATACTCACCGCCTGGATGATAATAACTTAATAACTTATTTATGCCTTAACATTTTCAATTGTCAAAATATGTTAGGAGGAGGGGGGGTTAGATGTCTGGAAAAATAAGTTATGAAATGAAAATATTTTAAATGATATCTTTGAAATATATAATTAAGTGCAAAGTTGCATTCTCATTTTAAGCATAGAATTGAAAAGCAACAGAACTGGGTTTTGATGGGTTTTGTGTATCTTGCATGAAACTTGAGTGTCTGTCTCACATTTGATGGCAATATGGATTGTTAGAAAACTAATTCATCCATTCCCAAGGAGGGGTTGATTCCTAAGATTCTCCTTTTGCTAAAGATTGCTTTCATTTGTCCATTTTGTGAAATTTTAAGTACAACTTCCTTTCTTTGTTGGGCTTTCCTGCACTTAGGTATTGAAAACTCATTATATAAACCATATTTATAAAATTATTTCAGTGATTCCACAATCTACCACCTAATTCTGTACTGTAAACTCCTTTAAAAATGTATTTACTTCTAACAGATTTTAATATAAAAATAAATATATTGTATTGCACCTGAAATGCCAGAAGATGGCACTGAAGGTATAAAAAGGAGAATTCCTTGCCAGTTCTACTCTCTCCTTTTGAAATTATTATATAACTTCATCAAAATATTGATAAGTACGGCATTCTAAGCAAATGAAACTTCAAATAAACTTTCAGAATAAACAAAGTTTGTGATTTTTATGATATGGTCTGGCAAAATGTCATTTTAAAGCCCTGGTGCAATAGAAATGCAAGCATTCCAACCTGGTTTATCTTGGGTGTAATCTGAGTGTTCTGCTTCTAGGAAATTTCAGGTGACATGGGCTCAAGAAAAATAGATATAGTCTTATATTAAAGATCTGAAAACTCTTGTATTTGAAAAAAAATGTGATACTTTTAAAACTGGCTGAGGCCATGCCTTTTAAAAAAAAGTATTTTGACACAGAGAGCAACTATGGTATCTACCAAGTGGGTGGGACTGAAATTATTTAGTTTTCTCCCCTCCATTCTTATAATGTGTTTCAGGTTTTTATGACTGGATATGACTTTTGATGAAAATGGCTTTTAAAAAATCAAACTTGTTGCTATAACAATAAATGTTATATTCTGGATGTGCCTGGGCAGATTAGAGGGGGAACTTGAATTGCCTACTATAATTTTAGGGCTGGGCAAATCTGGGGAAAGAGTATAAGGAGTTTTGATGAGGATGTGGAAATACAAATGTGAATTTACATATTTTATTTTGAAAAATCCATTAGAATAAGTTTTAAAAGCTTCCAGATTAAAATAATGTTAGTAATATGAACAGTTAAATTGATTTTTTTTCTGATTCTCAAGTCTCAAAACCTGAAAAAATGATAATAGCTACAATTTCTGGATTTCTGTTTTGTCTTTCATTTTAGGTTCCCTTCTAAATTTTTGGTGTGAAATGCTTTTTTTTGAACTGCAGGAAAAAGAATGTCACAAGGACATGTATGGAAATGAGTGCTGTGCCAAGCATAGTGAAATTTCTATTACTAAGCTTATTGTGGAAAAAAAAATCCTTAATCAGAATGTTTGGAATCTGCCTTTCAGATTTTGAAATCTACATATCTCATTTGCAGCAGATGCAATAATATTCCTCAGAAAAGCATAATACTTAATGGTTTATATAGCTGCATGAGTCTTTCTGATGCTTCACATATATGAACTACAGTCTTGTAAGGCAGATTACAATATTCTGCAATGTCTATGGTTTGGCTGCCTAGTGAAAGAATGGTTGGTGTCCTATTTGAATTGGAAATGTTCCAAATCACAGTCCTAACTATTACTGTACATGATTAAAACTAGGGGTACACTAGGCTTAGCATTAAGGGGCCATGGCTGTCTCTAAGGATTTAAGATTAAGAGATGGGATATGGGAAAAAGAGGCCATTTGCGGTATTTTAGGAGACGTTACTAAAATTGTTTATAAGTTGTGATGAAGGGGAAAGTCATTTCATATTTTCTTTTCCTTTACTATATTTTTATTTTTCTCCGTTTTTTTTCTTTTCTGCACCTTCGATTTTTCTTTTTATTCTTTTTTAAAGTTTGTGGTAGTTTTTTATTGGTGCAATTGTAATTTTTAATAAAATTATTCATAAAAAAATAAAAATAAGGGTCTATACCAACATTGGTGTCGACATTCTAGGCCAAAGCCATAGACCAAAATTTAAAGGATCAGTGTTGATGCTTGCTTTAAACACTCTTTTATTAAAACAGATTGATGATGTTTCTTGGTTTGGTTAATGAAAAATCTGCAAGAAAACAACCAATCTCGGAGAGCATCAAGACCCCTCCCCTTTAAAACAAACAAACAAAAATAATGGTTTGTCAAAACATTTTCAGTTGTCTTCTTCCAGCTATCATTTTTATGTATCCACAGGGCACTTAGTCCTTTTATTGTATCATGGGTGAATTAACAAGAGTGGAATTGAGTGTACATTAATCTCAGCGTCCAAGCTGACTCAACTTCTGGAATTTTAGAAGGAAAGAAAGTTGGCAACTATAAACTATGAAGAGAAATGTTTTTCCACATCAGTATCCATTTGGAGCCTGAGGGGCATATTTGACTTTTTGAGAGCATGTTGTGGGCTCTCCAAGAAAATGGCTAGCCTGCATTCAACCATTCAGCAGTTAGCAGTAAAAAAAAAAAATACCCAGAGATAAACCAATTTTTTTTGTTCTACCTTTTTTTTTTAAGCACAAGGAGATTATTGTTGTGCATAGAACTTGGTAGACTCCAAATACCTTAAACTGATTGGCTGAAAAGGCCGTTCTCGGATTGGTTACTTAAGCGATTCCGATTGGCCCGCCTGATGGTGGGAACACTTAAACAACTGTCACTGACCACAAGCCACGAGCAAGCCGCTATAAGAAGGGCTGCGCGGCTTGGGCAAACGTTCCGTTACAAGTCACTTCACTGTTTGAATAAAGAGCTGTTTGTTGGGACCTGGTCTCACGCACCTTATTTCCAGATGGAACACTGACAACGAAGGTGGGATCATCCTAGAAGAGCGAGACTGAAGCACGCGGCAACCAGAACCGAGCGGACAGAGATGGCAGGAACAATGCGGCCACCACAACGTTCACCACCGAGGAAGATTGGGAGTCGTACATTGATCGCTTTCTGATGTTCTTAGAAAGCAACGAGCTACAGGAGATAACTGACCAGAGGAAGAGGGCTGTATTCCTCACGCACTGTGGGCCAGCCATTTTTAAAATGGCAAACGCTAGCTAAACGAGAGACATTAAGCAGATGGCATGGCCTGAACTGAACAGAATGCTTCGAGCCCATTATGCGCCTGTGGTCTCAACCTGATCAAAAGACACAAGTTTTACAAATGAGACCAATGGGAAGACGAGAGCATTGGAGACTTCATAGCAGCCCTAAGACACATCTGAGAGCCTGCGAGTTCCAGAACATGGACGAGGCCATAAGGAACTGCGTGGTCCTTGGCTTGAAGGACTCTACACTCCAAAGCAAGCTGGCTAACAGACCAGATATCACAGTGGCCGAGGCCATTTGCAGAAGCCACCATCGCTGAAGCAGCCAAGAAATCCGCAGCACTATGCACCAGATGAACTCAATTCCAGATCTGCTGAATCAACCCAGAAAAAAGAGGGTGGAAGGAAACAAGAAAACAGCCCACAGTGACTGCCCACCATGAAGAACTCGACTCCCTGAGCGACTCTGATGATGACCATGAAGATATACATTGGCTCCAGTCGCAAAGAAAATGGCTGAAAAAAGAAGAAGCAGGTGAGAATTCCAGTGTGCTGGATGCGGAGGAAATCACCTGCGCTCAGAATGCAGAGTCCTAGATGCCATTTGCAGAGCTTGTGAAAAACGGGAGCACATCGCAAGGGTGTGCCGAAACAAAAAGAGCTATAGTCCAAAAAGATGCGGTGGCACCTCCCCAGAAATGAAGAGAGACAAGCTGGAAACAGATGGAGCCAAGAGAGCAGGAACCCGCGAACGAGCGACAGAGAAGAAACACACCAAACAATAACCATCGGAAATGCCAGGCAGCAAACTCAAAAAAGGTCCGGGTAAAAGTAAAAATCGAAGGAAAGCTCTGTGAGATGGAAGTAGACTCCGGATCATACTTGTCAATGATATCTTGGAACACTATCAGAAGCCTGACACCAGACATCAAGCAAAGAGAACTGGAACAACAAAAATTAATACTAAAGGACTACCAGGGAAACTGAATCCCGGTAGTGGGCCTTGGACATTTCCTAGTAGAATTTAAAAATTACGCTGAAATATTGCTTCTGACAATCTTGACCATGATTGTTCTAGCCTGCTGGGAATTGAATGGTTTCCGCCTCTGGGAATTGGAGTGACCAGAATCAACAGCATTGTTGCAGCCAACTGGGAAGAGAGCCTGCTGCAAGAGTTCCAGGATGTATCCTAGGCAAGTTCCGGATGTATACCTAGGCAAGTACAAAAGGGACCCCAATATCATTCAGTCTAGACATAAAGATAGCTCCCATCAGGCTCAAGCCAGATGCGTTCCCTTTACCCTAAAGCCAAAAATAGACGAACAGCTTAACAAACTTATCGCACAAGGGGTGTTTAAAGCCGATTGACCATGCCAGGTGGGAAACACCCATCGTGACTCCTGTCAACCAGATGGGTCAGTGCGCATCTGTGGAGACTATAAGGAACCCTAAATCATGCGCTCCAACAAAGCGCATATCCAGTACCAGTCGTGCAACACTTATTGCACTCACTAGGGGGAGGAAAAATTTTTTGCGAAACTTGATCTCGCACAAGCGTATCAACAGCTACCAGTTGACCCTGAAACTGCAGAGGCACAGACTATAGTCACGCACAGAGGGGCATTCAAGTGCAACCCACTTCAATTTGGCATTAGCGTTGCCCAGGTGTTTTTCAAAGCCTCATGGAGCGCATTCTAAATGGAATCAAAGGAGTCGTCCCCTATTTTGATGATTTATTAGTAACCAGCAAAAATGCAAACCACTTAAAACATAGACTAAAAGAGGTTTTTGCGAAGATTCAGAGAAACAAGGCTTAAAGTCAAGAGAAGAAAAATGTAAACTAGCCACCGACCAGGTCAAATTTTTAGGCTACCTGATAGATGAGCAAGGTATACACCCCCATGATAAAAGACACACCAGACCTAAGAACAAAACTGACTTATAAAGCTTTCTTAGGTCTCATTAATTTCTCCAATGTCTTCCTGCCCCAAAAAGTGACTGTAGCAGAACCTTTACATCGATCGTTAGATAAAAAAACTATATGGAAATGGGGCCACCGGGAACAAGCAGCATTCCAAAACATCAAGACTTATTAACTTCTAACACCGTTTGATACAGTACAGCAACACCTTGCCTTTGATGGTCACCTGTGATGCATCGCCTTTTGGAATCAGCACCATCCTGAGCCACAAACTACCAACGGCAGAAGAGGCACCAATCACCTTCTATTCCAAAACGCTGTCAAAATCAGAAAGGAACTACAGCCACTCGACTGAGAAGCCCTAGAAATCATAGCTGGCGTCAAAAGATTCCATGAATACCTATATGGTAGGACATTTTTGATTATCACTGACACAAACCCCTGCTAGGGATCTAGCAGGAAACAAACCGAACATTCTATCACCAAGAATGACGAGGTGGTCTGAATTCCTTGCTGCATACAACTAAACACTCATTCATTGCCAGGAAAGACCATCACCATGCGGATGCCTTGAGCCGTTCCACTGCCCAACATGGAAAACGACCCAGCTCCCACCATCTCCACTCTCCAAATCGAGTCCTGGCGAAATCTGCACTAACCGCAGCAGACGTCACTAAAAACTACCGTGAAAGACCGCTGACAGCTCGAATCCTGCATTGGGTAGGTAAGGGCTGGCCGGATGAGAACAGAGGTGAGACTTTTAAACCTTTCTGCACTTGACAGACTGAAACTGTCCATTGAAAAAGGCTGTATACTGTGGGGGGACAGGGTGGTAATCCAGAAATGTTACAGGAAGAAGTGTTTGTGCATGTTGCAACGAGGGACACCCGGGCATAGTCAAAAATGAAAGCCCTGGCCAGGAGTTACATCTGGTGGCCAAGGGCTGGACAAGGACATTGAACGATGGGTGGCAATATGCCATGACTGCAAAAATCAAGACCTACCCCCCCCCCACTGGCACCAGTCATGGAATGGGAAACTCCCAGAGGCCCATGGTCGAGACTGCATATTGACTTTGCTGGCCAACAAAAGGGAACACCTATTTTGTAATCGTGGACACCTACTCGAACTGGTTAGAGGTTATCCTTATGGCATCCACTACTACCGGAGGTAGTCATGAAAAGTTAAACAGACTTTTTGTCACACATGGGCTGCCTGATGTAATAGTCTCGGACAATGGGCCCCAGTTTACTGCTTAAGCTTTCGAGCAATACTTGGCTGCACAGGGCATCCGACATGCCCTGACACTGCCGGCTCATCCAGCTTCAAATTGGACGGGCTGAACGCATGTTTCGTTATACAAGGAGGCCCTAGAAAAAATGGACACCGGGACGTGCAAGATAAACTTAACAGATTATTAAACCATTCAACATATCACCCCAAGCATGACCACTAACAACAAGCCCAGCTGAACTCCTCATGGGTAGGAAATTGCGTTCCTACTCGATAGACTACACCCCACCTATACCTGGGACAAAGCCCTGTGACAATCACTACACAAACCTGAACTAGAAAGGTCAAATGAAACAAAAAGAGCACTTACCCATAGACGACCTCCAGAGAAGAAGTCCCGGGAGCAGGGAGAGCGAGGCAAGGCCTTCCTGAAGGAGACAGCCAGGCCAGCTTAGACCAAGCCCGTACGAACCAGAAGGAGCGGCGGAGCTACCTCAACCAGCCTGAGAAACTCAGGTGGGAGCGGCCAAGGCTGACTCACTTTTCCAGGAGGTTTCATGGAGAAGATTTGGAGAGAAAGCGATCCCGTCTGAACCGCTTGAGGACCACGCTGAGACTGAGCTGCGCAGGTCAAGTAGGACCCGCAGAAGCCCCACCTACCTCGACACTATGCACGTTGGATGAAACCAAAGGGGGAGGGGTGTTGTGTATAGAACTTGGTAGACTCCAAATACCTTAAACTGATTGGCCAAAAGGCCGTTCTCGGATTGGTTACTTAAGCACCATTCCGATTGGCCTGCCTGATGGCAGGAACACTTAAACAACTGTCATTGGCCACAAGCCGCGAGCAAGCCGCTAAAAGAAGGGCTGCCGCGGCTTGGGCAAATGTTCCATTACAAGTCACTTTACTGTTTGAATAAAGAGCTCTTTGTTGGAACCCGGTCTCACGCACCTTACCAGATGGAACAGTTATAATCCAATTATACATCACCTCTGTATTTTTTCTAGCCAGGAGGGCACATTACTGAACAAACCACAGGAGCATTTTCATTATTTGAAAGGCCAGGGGTAGGGAACAATTGCCCCATTATGACATGTGTACTTCAACTCCCAGAATTCCTGAGTCAGCCATGCTGGCTCAGGAATTCTGGGAGTTGAAGTGTGCAAGTCATAAAGGGGCCATACTCCCCCGCCCATCCTAAACCTTCCTATGAGGTCTGTGTTAAACTGAGAGGACATTCCTGAAGATAAAGATTGTTCTAGCATATGACACTTGGTTCAAGTCAAAGTAATCTAAGAAAAAATGAAATAGGCCGGGTGTTTAGTGAGTGCCAAGGGAACTCCTCATAAGCACATTTGAACCCCTATTAGGGATATTATATTTACATTAGCATTTCTCTCTCCTTCCCCAAAGGCTGTGTGACCATCAGCACTTCAGTTACACCATTCATTCTGGAAGAGTGACAAGCTCCATTACTGCCCCACCCCTAATATTTATTGTATCTTTCATCAGGAATGTTAACATTTGCTTGTTTTACGAATAATTTCTTAATGAGCACAGCTCTTGTTCTCAACCCAATAAGCCAATTTGTCAGGTCAAAATTCTCCATGTCAGGGCAATGTGTTTTCCAGAGCTTTTCAAAATTCTCTATCTTGTGCATGAGGAACAGGAAAAAGGGACAGTGGGTTCACCACAGCAATTGTATCAAAAAAGTGTATTTTATTTTGTCTTGGAGGTTATTTTTTTATTGTAAGTGGTACAGTGGTGGGATTCAAAAAATTTTACTACCAGTTCTGTGGGCGTGGCTTGGTGAGCATGGCAGGGGAAGGATACTGTAAAATCTCCACTCCCACCCCACTCCAGGGAAAGGGTACTGTAAAATCCCCATTCTCTCCCCACCCCACTAAACCTGATTTCCAACTCTGTTCTGTGCAAGGCAATAAAAGAAGACCCAGCCAATCAGCTGGGACTCAGGAGGCAGAGAATAGATAGGGGCAGGGCCAGTCAGAGATGGTATTCTGAACTACTCAAAATGTCCGCTATCGGTTCTCCAAACTACTCAAAATGTCCGCTATCGGTTCTCCAAACTACTCAAAATTTCCACTACTGGTTCTCCAGAAGTGCTCAGAACCTGCTGAATAGCACCTCTGAACTGGTATCATCAGCAAATATACTTTTGTCCCTCTGGCTACCATTTCCTCCTTTAGAATGCCCCAGAGATATGTTCACTTTGGAGTATTTTGGAGAGAAAGGAAATAAGCCTTTCAGCATCATCTAAGACAGCAAACAGAATATTTCAAGAACTTTGTTCAAAATAGCCTTTTTTTTGTGCCCCCCAAGGGTCAGTGAGTGTCACAGACTTTCTAACAAAACTGTCTTAATGGAAGGCAGTGTTTAGTCCCCTAAACTTGTGAAATCTTCAAATAAATAATTTATGGGGTATTTTGGAAAAAATTTAAAAAATTGGTTTGTAACTAAGAAAGTAAGCAATCCATCCATGTCAGTGATAGAATTCAAATTTTTTTTATGACTGGTTCTGTGGGCGTGGCTTGGTGAGCGTGGCAATGATATTGTAAAATCTCCAGTCAGAGGTGGTATTTGCCGGTTCTCTGAGCTACTCAAAATTTCCACTACCGGTTCTCCAGAACTGGTCAGAACCTGCTGAATACCACCTCTGAGCCATATGACTTCTGCCACAAAATCCATTCATAACATTGACCAGAGAAGAGAATATTTGTAGTTCAGGTTTGAATTATGGGGTCCCTGAAGTTCTCTGAGCTTGGTTGTTTTCTTGCAGACATTTCATTACCCAACTAGGTAACATCTTCGGTTCTAGAAGGGAGTGGAATTTGGTCTCTGTTTATATTCAGTGGTTTGTCTCGTCAGTGTTGATGGGAGTGCTGTTTTCTTTTTGGTAATTCCTTGATTAGGGTGATGTTTATTGTTTTATTGTTTGTATATAAACAGAATTGGATAATGAAATGTCTGCAAGAAAACAACCAAGCTCAGAGAGCATCAAGGACTCTACAGAATCCTATATTTCTTAAATAGGAAAAGTATATCCATTTGTTTATGAGAGTCAGAATATTTCTGAAAGTTGTACTTGATTTTTTTAAAGAGCAACTTACATTTTGAAAATTTTCATTAAAATAACTTACACGGAGGAGTACCATACACACTAATTCCATTTTCTAAACAACCTTTTCCAGTTTACCTAAGCAGAAATATATATATATATTTGATATATAGATTCTTAGGCAATTTACAAATATTTAAATAAATTTAGTAAAAAGATTTCTGGGCAATTTACAAAAACACAAGAAGTTGTATACAAAATCTGTATATGTAAAAAATTCTGACAAAATATAGGTTTTGATTCTTTTCCGTGAAGAGAAACAGATGGATAGTGGCATGATGGTAGGGGCCAAACAGTTTCCCAAAAGTGGCAATGTTAATAAATATAGGGTAAAATGGATACTATGTAGATACCTCATAGCACTACAGATTACATTAACCTCAAATGAGTGTGTTCATCTCATTATGACAAATGAGTGTTCATCTCATTATGACAAATGGATTGTTGTCTCCTAGGAAAATTGTCTCTGGAGTTGAAGTTATATTCAGATTCTATTGGCAAACTATGCTATAACAACTTTTCAGTCACCAATCTGTACAGACAGCAGTCTAAGTTTCTCTTGTAATTATTGGCCAGAGGGCCAAGATGTGTCATTTGTGATTTAGAGTGAAAATTAACTTGACTGGCTGGTCGGCCGTATATTTGTCTGGGGCTAATCAATGGCTTGTAATCCGTTTTATCCAACCATCTATTGTGTAAGTTGCTAGGCAGCTAAACCTGTTGTGAAGATTTTGTTATATGGATGTAATCCACTTAAAGTGCATTTACATTGTCTGATTGTCCTGCCATGCGTCATGTAAAACCCTTGTCAAGGCTCTATTTCATGTTCTGCACCACAGTGAGGATCATTTAGGATGGCCAAGTATCGCTGTAGTATAATGAATTTCTTCAGGATATTTCTATTTTAGCTCACAAATACCCCTTTTTGTTTTGTTTTTTTAAGAAAATCCCTAAAAAAATTTAGGGAAATAAATTTAAGATGTAACTAAATAATGGCTGATACATGACAATGAAGACTGGAGAACTTTTGATTGTGTTCATAATAGAATACTACTGCCACCACAGTTTCTGTAATGTTTATATAGAAATACAGCTTGTGTTCTTTCTTGTAAGGTGGAATCCATCCAAAGATGATTCAAATATGAACACTATAAGTAATAGTACTGGCATCCATGCTACTGGTGAGACAGGTTGCAAAGCTTTTGTGTCTTTCTGAGGAAATTCTTGGCATGATTCACATGATTATTCATAGATAACAATATGTAGCATTATTTAAGAAACCCAAATATGTTTCCTGAATTTCAACTATATCTCTTAACAAACAAAGCGGTATGATTACCTAGCACAAGGGTATGCAACCTTGGCAAATTTAAGACTTGTGGACTTCAACTCTCAGAATTCTCCAGTTAGCATAGCTGGCTATGGAATTCTGAGAGTTGAAATCCACAAGTCTTGAAGGTGCCAAGGTTGGATACCCCTGACCTGGTACGATATATGATTAAAACCAGTCTCAAAAAGGCAAAATAATTACATGAATTCCAGTTGTCAGATGTATTTGGTACAAACCATTAGATAAATTAGTTCTATCACTTAATTTCAAACTCAGATGAAACACATGTCTAGGTGTTGAAAACATTAAAAATGAGTTTGTAAGAATAACACTGTAATGCAGCTTGTACGAAGGTCCTGAGATTTAGCATGGCAAAATCCTGAGTCTTTGTCAACTAATCAAAAATTATAAAATTTCTTCTTACTAACCAGTGGTTGAGATATGTCATTCAAATGATTGGTCACACTTTAATATATGAATCCTAATAACAAATCAGTCTGAATGGTTTTCTGTAAATATCTCGTTCTGATTTAAATGGAGTATGTAGTCTAAAAACAGTCTCTGTTTTAACAATTCTTCAAATCTTGAAATTGGTCTTCCTCCAAAAATGATTAAACCCTGTCTTGTTACCTAATTGTAAATGCTAATTTTGTAGTTATAGGCAGGTGATGTATTCTGCAATCCACACAGGAATATAAATAACTTGGTTAATTTTTAGTTTTAGTCATATGTAATCAGTTCCCTAAACTTTTCAAATTATGCATAACTAACATTAGCATGTCTAAACTAGACAATAGCTCTTGAGCTTTTGTTGAGGAACTGATTCTTAGAAAAAATTTATTAGGTGAAACCTCTAACTTTTATAAATATTTGAAACGATCAATCTGTGAGAAAAACAAAAAAGAATTTATTTATATATGTGTGTATGTATATCTATATCTATCTATCTATATGTATAGCTATATATCTATATGAATATCTCTATCTATCTATCTATCTATCTATCTATCTATCTATCTATCTATCTATCTATCTCTTTATCTATCTATCTATCTATCTATCTATCTATCTATCTATCTATCTAAATCCATATATCCTTAAGACTGTGAACTCAACCATATGAGTAATCTAATATCTATACTTTGTTTTCCTTTGCTTGCATAACTCCTATTTAGGATGACAATGTAGATTTTAAAAAGAGTCACAAGGAACTCCAAATACCTATATGGTCCCTTTCATTGGCTAGCAAGTCATGCTTTGCAATGAGGTAGCATGAAACTCAGCATGCAAGACTTTTGCCTTCCAGAAGTTGACCATACTCTAGGAAGGAGAAAATTAGTAGGTTTGCAAAATGAACAAAATTGTATTACATCTCTACTGTTTTGTCCCACAGTCCAACTAAACAGTCCAGCCAAATTCTGGTGGAAAGCCCTGAGGGCAGAATCCCTTTCATATGATTAGTCCTCTGTTGTAGGGTTTTAAATCTTCTGCTGAGTACTTGATAGACTTGTCTAAGAGACAAATAGCAAAAAAAAGTTAAAATTGAAAGCAGCCATCTGGAGTCATTGCAATTTTTTAAAGGTAGAGCAGAAAGAACAGATTTGTCAGCTGATATTCATAAATGTCCTGTCTTACTGTTCATGATGACTGGTTACTCTATATCCAAGAGGCAGGGCAGCAACAGGGAGACAATAATAAACATGATTTTTATCTAGTAAAATGCTCAGCCACAGTTTTCTTCTGTGAAAAAATGCTACATCCACCATGTTGTGCATGCATATTCTGCCATTTGCAAGGATATCCTGTCTCACTCCTGCTTCCTGCTTCTTCCCTTCATCAAGGTAAATGGCGATTTTGGATTGTTTAATTCAGGTTTAATTTTTTAAAATCAATGAATAATTTTCCATTTGCTGCTTATGTCTGACAAGGCTTCAGAAATCTATAAATCTACTCTAAGAAGATGAGGAATCCTACATTCTCAGCAGAATGAGCTTTTGTACATATTTTCCTTATGGAGAGAATATATACTGATTTCAGTAATTGTATAAGTCTTACATAACAATA
This sequence comes from Laticauda laticaudata, assembly GCA_004320025.1. Lineage (NCBI taxonomy): Eukaryota > Metazoa > Chordata > Lepidosauria > Squamata > Elapidae > Laticauda > Laticauda laticaudata. The sequence goes on along the minus strand of BHFT01029837.1, from coordinate 13,019 downwards.
GGATTTTAATTTCTATGGACAAAATAATCATGACTCCGTCTTAGGGCCTTGCAAAAAATAGATACATCGTGCTTGTCAATCTAAATATTATTATTATTATACACAAAAAACTACTGTGTACGCAGCAAATGAGATAACTATGCTGGGTTTCGTATCAGAAATCACTAGTTGAACACTTCCCAAGCGTTTAGGACTGCATGATGTATCGATGGATTATGCAAGCAGATCCCAGTAAGGTGGCCTTCTGCAGCTGACCAATGGTGATTTTGTCAGCACCAAGTCTGTTTTTAGTGCTTATGCCAGTCTTTAGGGCCATCAGCAGACACCCAGTGTGCTGAGTACCACTGAACCACCTGCACTTGTTTAAATCCAAAATATATTGGAAAAAGATGCAAAATAAAAGCCGCCCTCACGCAAGATCCAGCAAATCATGACGAGAGAAATCGTCCAGATGCCCTAAGCATTATGGTCTCCCCAAGAAGCACAAAGAAGGAACCCCACTTAGACCAATTCAGCTCCATAGGGTCACTAACATCCGCCTAAATTTCTTGCCAAACAACTATAGCCCTATGCAGAATCCATCAACTCACAGGTAAGAAACTCATTCCAGTTCATTGAGACATAAAGAAACAAAACTTACAACCAGCGACCTACTAGTGAGCTTCGATGTCATATCCCTCTTCACCACAGTGCCTATAAAAGAAGCCTTGACCAGCCATCCAAAACAAATACAACCCCCCCAAGAACATCCTAGACCTGACCAACCACTGCCTATCCAATACATATTTCACTACAATGGACAAAAATACAAACAAATAGAAGGGAACCCATGGATCACCCCTCTCACCTGTCATCGCAAACCTCTACATGGAACACTTTTTAAACACAAGCTCTAGAAAAATTGACCACAAACCCAAACTCTGGCTCAGATAAATAGATGACACCTTCATAATCTGGCCACATTGAAAAGAAAAACTGAACAACTTTGCATTGTGAATATATATTAACTGCACAGCAACTTTCAGAAAAATGGGAGCCTTATTTGTGTCATTTCAGTCCAACAATCAGGATGCAGGTCTCATCTTCTACAATAGGCCATTGGCTACAGGCTGCGATATCGAAAATGTATCAGACTCAATCACTGCAGGTGCCCAGGGGCATAACAGCTCATTCAACAAGGAGCGCCGTAACTTGGCAGCATGGGCCACACAGGCACCAATTAACTGAAATTTGTCGAGCCACAACCTGGGCCTCTCCATCGCCATTCATTAGGCATTATAAAATAGATGTGTTTACATCTGCTGAGGCCTCCTTTGGCAGAAGAGTTCTGCAACAGGTCCACAGGGACCAGGAGGGGTTTCCAGGCCAGACAGAGTCCCTCCCATAGGACAGGCCAAGCTTTGGTATGCCCCACTACTGGATGCTGTGAACAGCTCATGGGAGAAAGGGTGTTGGTACTTACCTGACACACCTGTTCTCTTTGAGCTGTGAAGAACATCCAGCCCCACCCTTTTTCCATCTGGTGGGGTCCTGTTTTGGCCAACGAATTTGTTAGGGCACTGAGGACAAAGGTGTTTATTTCTCTCGTCTTCACCAAAACTGGGGAACGCTGGGGAGGAGTCCCGTGGAGGAGGACGCGCATTCCACAAATTAAGCCCAGCCTAGACATGCAGAGACTGAAGCACCTCCCACTACTGGATTCTCTTCACAGCTCAAAGAGAACAGGCATGTCAGGTAAGTACCAATGCCCTATCTAGCATCCCCTGTTGCACAATAGTAAAACTGAGACAGTTAGGAAACTTACCAACAGCATATAAGGGAAAATAATTGCTTCCAAGTGGTGTATAGTTAAGAGCCACTAATATTCCTGTCTTCTGTAAATTTATCTAAATATGACCTTTTTCTTTAACAAAGAAGATCATTTCAATTAAAATACCTGATTCAAAATACATTATAAATATACTCCAATATCCATGTGAAATAGATCGTATTACTTACATTTGGCAGTTGAGGAACTGTCTATTATTGTGACGATGATGATAGTTTTCAAGAGGTTTAACATCAGTTCTTTGAAGCTTCCTTTCTAAATGATAGTCAAAATAATTCATTTGAAGCCATCTTTTATCCAATTTGATTTCTTTGTGTGTATAAAAAGTGCTGAAAACCAATGACCTTCAAATTGGTAACATAATTATGTGTCCAGAGGGAAGTCATAGATATCCCATTTCCAGAAACATCAATATACTTCAGTAAAATAAACAGAAATTTCCACCATTGACCTGGAATCAGACAGCATGATGAATAAGTTTGTACAACCAGTGTTTGTTTTTCCCTGTCTGCAATTGTTTGATAGAAATTGGCAGCAGGTAGAAATTAATTTGGTTCTTTCTTTAAATGTGCACAGAAATCCCTGAATGTTGTTGTTAAAAGTATTGCTTTCCAGGGTTTGGAGATTTGTTTGTTTGTTTGTGGTATTTTTATACTGCCCACCCAGAAAAATTCTTAGTGGCTTACAAAAAGCCAAACAAAGTGCTTGAAAATTCCAAAATTCCCCCCTCCCCAATCAATATACAGAAAGCAGTTTCACTAGCTTTTTGCCAGTGAAAAGCCATCTTAACTGCTTTTCAAAAAATATGGTAAATTCCTGGAGGTAAGCTGCCCTCCAGAGATAAAGCCCCTGTCCCACTACACTAACGGATGCAAAGAGGATGTAAAACATCTAAAAAAGCTTGCCATCCATTGGAAAATGCTATGCATCCGTTGAGTACTCACTGCATACGTGTTTCATACACTGTATCCCTGGAGCATTTCATCCGCGCAAGAAGTTTTGAGCTGCACTTTGTAAGTGGATGAATTTTCCACCGCGTATGATGTACATCTGCGGCATATATGGGCAACAAACGTTCTATGTCCGTTATCTCCCGTTAAACATCCACTGTATCCTCTCAGCATCCTCTGGCCATCCCCTCAACTCACATCCTGCTGCGACGCTGAAAATGGAACGAGGAGGAACCAAAGGTACACGGAACGTTCACAGCTTAAGTAGCACGGAAATAGAAAGGAACTATAAAGCATTATGCATCCTTTAGAAAAAGTTATTCACAAACAGACAACATTTGTATTGAATGTATCTCAGATATTTTAGGATGTCTGCCAGATGCTCTCGAAGTATGTAGAAGACACCTATGCGGAAAACCAACTATTTCCAAATAAAAAAAGGGGGAAAAATCATCTGGAATTTCAGTATATAGTCCAGCAGCCGTGGTGTACAGAACCTCCTTCACCCTTGGTCTTTGGTCTTCCACATCATCAATTGTTCTTCCACATGGATCATGACACAGTCCATATAGGATAGCTGCGCTCATTCATCATCAAGAACCAAACTACCTGTTCAGGGACGGTTTCACCTTTCCCAATACACAAGGCACGAAGCGAAGGAAACGTCCAAGGCTGTGCTGGGTTCCGAGGATGGCAATCGTGAGAACGAACTGGAGTTTGGCATGCGATCGTCGCGAGGACGGGGGCGGACGTTGATGGTCGGAGCTGTAAGGAATGAAGACCCTCACTGCATTCCCATCTACTTCATAGGATTCCACCAGCTATGTTTAACCGAATTTGTAGATGCGTCTGCAGACCCAGTGTTGACCAAGCCTAGCACGCGAATTTGTCCGTGCCACACCTGGACCTGGACTCCGAAGGGTGCCACTGACTCTGCGGCACCTGGCCTCTGGAACCATATTCCGAAAACCACAGTATGCGTGGAGGGGCACAACAACAGAACTCAGCAAAGTGGTCAGAGAAGTGGTGCAGGCATCATCGAAGAAAATAGTGTGAGGAATTCTCAAGTCCCCACCATCTGAAACAAGCTGGAGGAAACTGTGCAGAAGATGTGGTATCAGAGGTGAACTTTTCCCAACCATTGGAGCCATAGATGGGAAGCACGTGGCCTGCAAAAGCCCTAGCCAAAGCTCAGGGTCCCCACTTATTTCAACTACAGGGCTTCTTCAGTATCATCCTCTTTGCCATGGTTGATTGCCTGATTACAGTTCTATGTACACATCGATTGCTTCAGCAAACGGGTCAGCTTTCAAGATCGCCAAGTATACAAATCAAGTGACGCTCAAGGATGGGCTGGAATGCAACCTCATTCATGGTTTCCAGATCCAGACCCGCCATACCCAACGACATCACACAAGATGCTGCCTCTACTTCATCATTGGGTGAGACGCCTTCTCCCTCAGAACCTACCTCATGAAGCCGTACAGTTCTTAAAGATACCTCACCCGATGAAGAGAGATAGCTTCAACTACAGGCTGTCCAAGGGCAAGAACACGGTGGCTGGAAGAACGCCTTTGGCATCCAGGCCGAACAGGGTTCCACGATATCTTCTCACCACCATTGCAGCATGAGGCACATACTGGTGAGGAGGATCGTGAAGCTTGCTGCATCTGCTAACAATCTCGATCGCACCACGCTACCCAGTTTACAGTTTGCAGAAAAGACTTGCTGGCACTGTCAAGCAACGGAATGGGGACAGGAGCCTGGTGAAATGGATGGTAAGGACGAACACTGCAATAGACACTGTTGATGTACAAGGCGCCCAACAAGAGCTTCACGTGAAGTGTGAAGAAGCAGCCAACCTTACTAAGACACTGGTGCAACTCCCACAGCTGGAGCAGTGGAGTGGCAAGCATAGGGATGACAGATGATTTAAATGGTGCTTCCTTGGGCCTTATCGCATAACACTGATGAGTTGTTGCATGTATGTTCGTGAGTGGTCCTTCAGATGAATTAGGGCATTAAATAAAGAGCTTTATTCATTTTGAACTGTGTTGATCAAGTGAAATAATTTTATTTTATAACAAAAGGTCCCACTATGTGTGGCAAGCTGGATGGTGGACCATACATGTCCCACTAATGCTCCACTGGAGGTTTATTCTGTGTCCACAAGCCATCCTTATCTATCCCACAAGCATGCAGAAGATTTGACCATTTGTTTAAAAAGTTTTCACCCACACTTCACTAATGGGTAAAAAAAATGAACCAATGTCTTAAAGAAATAGGATAACATTTTAATTAACTTTCTTAGGTAACCTTTATCGACTTATTAAATAGCAAATGAAACCAAGTAAACATGAATTAAGTGTGTAAAGCAAAGATAACTTTATAACTTTCTTAAGTAAACTGTCATGACTTTATTAAAAAAGCAAACATGAACCAAGTTAAGTGTCTTAAGCAAATGATAAAATCTTACAAGTAACAACTCAGTCTCTCTGCGACTTTCTCATTCATCTGAGTCATGTCGCTTGGTCTCAGCTGTTAAGCGGGCAGGGACTGTGGAGGTGTGGCTGTGGTTGAGTGCTGGTTTGAGCACCATTGGGTGTCTTGGCCCAGAGTATCCAACAAGATGGTGGCGTTCAGGAAGCTCTCTGAGAGCTGACTCACGTCCGGTGAGGTTGAGAGGCCCTTCATCAAGGACCTGAGATGTGAGCAGAAGACTTGATGACAGATTGTCCGTTGACATGGGATTGGCTGTGGAGTGGAGGAAGCGAGAAGTGTAGTTGCGGCTGTCTGGTCTGCCAGCTGGGTGAGGAGTCGGCGTCTGTGGCGTGCGCAGGAACCTGGCCTGGACTGGGGAAGGTCTTCTTTGCTGTGGGAAGTCCTGGTAGTTCGTAGCCTTGCGTAGGTGAAGAGGCTGTTGAAAGCCAATGGAAGGCTGTGACATTTGCCTGGGTGGAGAGCAGACCTGCGATGGGTAGGAGCAGCATTCAGCTGGGCCTTGAGTGGTTGTGCATGAAGTGACTGTTAATCTTTCTCTTCATTCACCTGTTACTGGGCCCGGGCAGTCCCTGAGGTGTGGCTCACGTAGCGGATGAAGCGTGTGCGGCGCTGAGGAATCCTCTGGTCCCAAGTGGATACAGCTGAAGAGAGACATTCTGCTGGTCTTCATTGTTGTCCGCTGATCTCCAAAGGCGACTGGTGGTTCTTGGCCCTCCAGTCGCCTCTCTGCCTGCATCATGTGGGGCTGGGGTTGGGGTGGGGTTGGGTTGGGGTAGGGTTGGCCTGCTAGTGGCTGCTGCTCTCTTCCTCCATTTGTGACAGCAGGGCATCAGTCCCCCACGGGGATCCTCCAAGCTCCACCGGCGATGGGAGTGCAGCCTTCGGGGGTCTCTGCCGTGGGACCCCTGAGCAACCTGCTCTGGACCATGGCTCGCTGGCTCCTGGCTGGAAGGAACTGGCATGTCTGTTGGGCTGTCTGAGGAGGGGGGTCGTCAACCGAGGAGCTGCTCCTCGGTGGTGTTGGATCTCACCCTCCAGGAAACTGCACTTGGCCATGACGTACATCTCGCCGTGAGTGAGCTTGACAGGCGGACCTGGCTCCGGATGTTTTGAGGTGTACGCTTGCCATACCAGGTGTGCAGTGTGCTTCCACCATCCCAAGAGTACTTCTGCCAGTGTAGCCCAGACTTCTGCTGCCTGTGTGTCTCCAAGCTGCCTGCTTCTTCTTGGTGTATGAGTCTGTGGCCCTTTCTCCAGAGGTACTCGTTCTCCCTCAGCCATTCCAGCACCTCATCCTCATGGCTTCAGAAACAGTGTACTGTTTCCTCTCTCCCTTCTCCTTCCTTGCCTCTTCCTCCCTCTGGCAGGGCCTTCAGCAGCAGGCCTTTAGGCTTGAGCAGCCAGGCCTTCAGGGGCTTGAGCAGCAGGGCCTTCAAGCAGCAGGGCTTTGAGGGCCTTGGCGCTGGTCCACCAACAGCAAGCAGCACCAGCAGCATCAGCAGCAGCAGCAGGTTCAGAGTCAGTGCCAGGGGGTGGATGCTGGTTCTGTCCTTCTTGCCAGGGCTGGAACGAGTAGGCACGGGCTTTCTCTTCTTGCCTGAGCTGACGAACCATGGTGTCCTTGAAGATGTATGTGCAGCATTCTTTCCTCTGAATGCTGACTGCATGCATGCTGCATCTTTTTTTATCGCGCAGAGGTGACACCAATTCATACTCCCCACATGCTCAGTGAACGCTTTGCATCTGATATACATCCGCACGGCATCCGCTTGCTTCCTATAGGCGTCCGTGATGCATCTGTGTCATCCACTATGCATCCGCCCCTTCCGCTATGCGTCCGCTTCACAATTCTCCCCCAGAAGCCCTTCGGAAATGTCATCTGCTTCCATCTGCTGTCATCTGCTAGGCTTCCTATGAACATCCGCTTAACATCCCCGCTACGTACTACCCGTCCGTTCTTTTACGTTCTTTTCCATTCTGTTTATGCAAATTTTTGCCACTTTTTGGAGCAGATGACAATGATGAGCACCCCGATCCCGAAATTTTGCTCATCTGCTGTGTCCTTTATGCATACGTTTTGCGTCCGTCGGCCAGTGGGACCTAGCCTTAAGCTGCCTACCAAATAAAAAATAACTATCTGGAAATAAAATGTTCCATAGTCCTGGGGCATCTTGTCTAGTCCCACCTCACAATCTTACAAGGGTTATTCTCATAGGATAAATGAACTAGTTGAATTTCTGTTTGAAATAGGTCCTATACATAACTGAACATACAATATATGCTTCTTTTTTACTTTTGTGCATGTAATTTCATGCATATATCTGATATCTCCCAATATCTACATTTCATTTATATTTTTGTAAACTATAGTTCAGAATTCTTAGAAATTCTATTTCACCAGGGTCATATTTTTAAATCTAAAATTAATGTTTTCATATAAAGGATGAATTTTTCTTGTATTAAATAGTTTAAGTTTATTGTTAAACACTGCATAAACCTTAAAGTAGGCAATATATTTTTGAATTAATAACTCTTCAGGATAGGTATTATTCTATAAAGTCACTGACTTTTTTCAGTGAGAGACAGAGAAGTGGAGTTCAAACTGGGAACTGCTACTAGAAGTTTCCTTTTTCTCTGACACTTCTTGACATGAGCTCCTCAGAATGGCACATAGAAGCAGATCTCCTAACTGTCAGTCAACATAATTCAGTCATGCATGCATGTTTGCACTGCACTTAGATGTCCTTTAGATATTTCCCTCATCAACAAGCTTTTGTCTGGGAACTAAGATCCTAATTAGTTGCCAGCAGAGTTACAGGATCTACATCATCAAAAAACAAGTGAAGTTTTCCTTTTAAAAACTCTTATGGTCTTTTAAAAAAATTCCTTTTAATGCCTATCATCAGATTGCACTTTTGAACAAAAGGCATATAGTGGCTGGTATGCAATCATCCAACACACCCTGTTTTCCCTTGCCACTTGTTTAGCAAAGGGCCCATGGGCCGTCATTCAAAGTAAATATCACAGTATTTGGCCAAAGTTCTCCTTTTCTCCCAAGAAATGCATAGCTGTGTTGTTTTTGTTAAAAGTGGCACTTTCTCACTCTCTGCTACTTTTTCCAAGAAAGCTCACTTATTTCTTTATATGAATGTGGTGGTTGCAAATTTCCAATCATCCAAATGCATTAGATTCTCATTTATTTTAAGCATGGTGGTTAAACAAAATTAAGATGGTAGTCATGACGGTGTGATCAAATCTCTGTCTAGTTTTTAAGAGTATTGTGATGTCTTCAATTCCTACTCAATATTGAGTAGGAATTTACTGAGAAAGATGAAAGATATTATTGTGTAAGGAAACATACTGATGAAACAAAATGATGAATACTACAGACATACATGGACATGCACATACATGTTTTTTTAGTTTGGACCATATGTTTGTTCATGTGACTTCTAACTCTGTCTGAAAAGTCTGAGGATGGCATATTTTGAAATATTTGTTTTGAAGATTGGTAAAAAATTTTGCTGATCATTTCAGTACAGATTTTAAAGAAGACTGCCTTACCAGCCTTTAAAAATGCATAAAGCATTCATGTTTACAAAGGATGTTTTGTGAGAATATATACATCTTCTTAACATCACCCTCTGTTATAGCCACATTTTAAAAAGTGGGGAGGGGGAGTTAACAAAAGTCTTTGTAACAGCATGTTACAACCTTACAGTATTTCCTCTGCTTAAGTGAAGTTCAAGAAACCAGCTGTTTAGAAAAAGGAAAATGCTTATTGTTGAAATTCGCCCTTTCCTTCTGGTCAAGGTTAACCGTGCTTTCCTACACTGGCGCCGCCTTTGTAATGTTTCCCTAGATATTTACAACAAGTCCTTTTAAACTTGCAAATGAAGATTGTGCCTGCATATTAGCTTTAATTCTTTTTTTCTTTAACATTGAAGTGCTACATCTTCTTCATCTTCTCCTCCCACCTCCCAAAATTCCAGGCATTATGATTCATCATTTTTGTAACACCTCTAATGTTTTATCTCATACGACTTCCCAGATTCATATGAGCTAATTTTCTAAATGTTTTATTGTTATCCATTAATTTGAAAGAAAAGAGAGCATGAATTGCGCTTCTTTTCTGAATAAATCCACAGAGTCAGCTGATCTAGGAAGAATCCTAAGAGTGACTCTGATTAGCCTAAAAATCTGTTTCCCACAATGGTTAATTTGGTACTACTGGAAACATGCAAATTGCACACAGAATTGCTTCAACAGTGTGAAGCGCAACCTCAGTCTATAATGGTAATGATCTTTTCCCATTCAGACTCTGGTCCTTGAGTCTTTTGCAGAGAAATTAGCTTGCAAGTCCTTTTGGTTGATTTTCACGTCAGTATATGCAATCATTGCAGTTGAGTGGTGGACCTTGGAGTTTTAATAAAAAGATGCCTTTTAATTGCTTTTTTGTTGGGGATAAAATTATTCCTTAGAATCATCCTATATTTATTCTGTGTGGATGAACTATTTGGAAGAAGCACATTTTCTGTTTGGAAATAAGTCAAACCCATCTATGTTTGAGTAATGTTGAGCTTCAACATTTCTTGGAAAAACAATTTATAGCTGAAGACAGATGCACATATGTTCTTTTAGGTATAATTCTTTTTTTTTAAATTATGCATAGTAGGAATTGAAGGTCAAGATGCCAATTAATGCATGCTACATGTAACATATTTATCTGATCTAAAGATCCAGAGCGTTGCAGACTGGATTTAGATTCAAAACCAAACTTGGTCTGTTTTGTTTATTTTGTTGGTTTTATTTGTTTTGTTCTTTCTAAAAACATACTTTTAACTTTGGCCTGGTTCCTATATTAAGAGCTGGACAATCATTTACAAAAGAAAACAAGGAGTCTGAAAGCCAGGAATATGTTTTTTTCTTTTTGCTCCTGTGTAATGTTTTTGTTTTCCTTCCTGAGCTGCAACAGCTGAAATAATTTTTTATTGTTTTATTCTCGCTCAGCATAGACATAGGGACATGTTTTCTTTGGCTAGACCTTTTAAAAGCCTACCTGATGAGAGAGCGGAACTGGTTTTCTAAGAGGCATTTGAGGTTGTGTGAATTGATTTCAAGTTTATTTTTTTCCTATCTACTCTAGACGATGAAGAGAAAAAAAAATAACTTCCATGACATAGAATATGAACTATATTGAGCTTGAAGTAGACTTCCGGTTTGGAGAATGAGTCTGAGTATTATGAAGTTATTTAGATTGTAAATCTTGCTTTATTAAGTCCATCTTAAAGTGCCCTCTTAGTTGTTATTTAGGTAACTGAAACATAATGGTTTTTATATTATTTGATCCTAATCAGCACTTATACATTTTATGAAATAAAAGCAATTCGCTCCTTCTGTGTCCAGAAGATTATATTAAAGCCAAGTTTAAACACACACACACACACACACAAAGTTGTTGGGGGTAGGGAAAGATAGAATGTTAGTTTCCCCATGAATCTAATTTTGTCTCTTAATCAAAAATTGGCAAGTAGTCTCTCATTAGATGTAGGAATTGCAGTTCAGTTTTCCAAGATGTAGCCTTTATGCAGTCAGAAACACACCATCCACACACAAGAGAGGACAGAAACTTCAACAAGCTTCAGAAATACAACTATACTCTTTTGTAATCATCTTTTCCTGCAAAAAATATACTTGGTATATTGAAGGAATTTAATTGGTTATAGACAGCTCAGGATCAAGTCAAGAGGGTTAAACAGATGGAACAATGAAAGATGGTACCAAATGCAATGTTCTGGAAAATGATATATGGCTCCAGACTTCCTATGAATGCTCTATAATGCAATGTTTTGTTATTGGCTGTCCTTATATGCCTGCTGCTTGTTTAAGAATGTAAATTCACTTTTCAGTTTTAGGTTTCTCAGTTCCAAGCACAGAATCGCATGAGCAAAATAACATGAAAAAATATTTTTAAATATTTAAATGACCAGCATTTAGAATTTAGGCTCAGTTTACATCTGTCTGAATATTTTTAAACTTTGCATTAAAATTGTATTTCTTACACTCCTCTTAACGTATGCATTTTATATGTCATCACACATTTTATATGCATTTTTCCATCAATGTATACTTTTGTGCACAGTTTCCTGTAAACTATATCACTATAAACTATATATTTATGTTTTTATTGAATGGCACTTTATTATTATTTAATTGAAAACAACCTTAAAATGAATGAATGAATTTTGAAGGGTATATTTTCCTATCTTTCCTTGCTTCCATCTTACAGGTCCCTTGGTAAATTATTCTGCCTTGACACCTACTAAATTGTTTATTCCATAAAGTTTGGATAAGTGTACTTTTGCATTCTAACTTATAGATCCATACTGAAACAATGAAACAATGACTTTAAAAAATAAACATAAACAACAAAGGCCATAAAAGCTCTGGGGTAGAAAAATGCAGTGAAGTTTCAATTCATTGTTTGGAATTATATTATTTTTCCAAAAGAAACTCTAACCAATAACAGTTTAAAAATACAGCAGATCCAGCATGGAAGTATAATGATATTGAAGCCTGAACACCATTCTATAATTCGTGAATAGGAAATCAGTGAGATCTCGGCTGCAGACCTCTTGAGCAGGCCCATTATACTATTAATATTCTGTAGTAAATCATGCATGATTTCTGCCCTTGCACATTCCAGCCATTTCTTTTAGGCTAACTTTTTATCCCAGCAGAATGGTCATTAAGAGAAATCTGCCTTTATGGAAATTTAATGAATTTTAAGTTACTCAGAACACTGTGTTCAAATAAATCATAAAAATAATCCACTGCTTAGAGGCAGGCCAAAGTTTGTGACCCGGGAGGACTTTTTTTGAAATTTTCCATTCAAGATGATCACAGTCCTTGTAGATGTCTCTTGCTGTGCTGTGAAGTTGGAGCCCACTGTTGTCACTGGCTGACCTTTGGACATGAGTACATGGGAACTGCTTAACCACTTCACATAGAAGGGGGAATGGAGACGAGTTCTACTTTTGGTAGCAATGCTGTGGCAGCTTGTTTACAAAGCTGAGATATATATTACATGAGTGTGTTATAGAAGTGGGGCAGCCTTCCATATCATTAAGGAGAAACAGACACTAGATGGAGTTTTGGATTAAAGAAACAAGGAGAAGGAGTTGTATAACCCACGTCTCAGTAACTTTTCGTTCAGTCTTTCTCTTTCAGAGTTAGGTGTTTTATTTTGTTTTCATATAAGCTGCTACAGTTCTGTTACATACATGTACATGTAAGATTCTGGTGTCTCCTTTATGAGGCCTTCTGAGTGTGAAGCATTTGAGCTTCTTAAGGCACACAAACATAAAGTATTTCCATACAATGTAGTTAATCAGGATTCTTGCTAATCAGTATTGACATACCACTCTGTAATGCCTTGGTAAGATCACACTTGGAATACTGCATCCAGTTTTGGTCACCACAATGTAAAAAGGATATTGAGATTCTAGAAAGAGTACAGAAAAGAGCAACGAAGATGATTAGTGGACTGGAGACTAAAACATATGAAGAACAGTTGCTGGAATTGGATATGTCTAGTTTAATGAAAAAGGGTGTAGGGGAAACATAATAGCAATGTTCCAATATCTAAGAGGTTGCTACAAAGAAGATGGAGTCAAGCTATTCTCCAAAGCACCTGAAGGCAGGACAAGAAACAATGGATGGAAACTAATCAAGGAGAG